>JARYHS010006964.1:13689943-13705240 GCA_031002005.1 Vandiemenella viatica | reverse complement strand
ATTGCGGTATTTAGAAGAACATCTCTGGTCCAATATTAGCTAATTTTCAATTTTTTTTTCACGCAATGCATCAGACGACAAATAGCTATGAAACAAAAAATTTATCATATTCAGTATCTTTCCACTTTGCTATTCAAGAATGCAATGATTCTGGAATATTCTCCCTAGTGGTTATAAACCGATTCTTTTCATCAGCTACATATTTCATCAGTTCTTCTGTAAAAAAATAACATGAAAACTGACAGAATATTTGGCACATTCCCTATTTGACACACATGTCCCGACAGCGTATCATCAAATGCTTGACTAACTGGACGAAAATCATTTTCTTTCCAGTCAGATTTATCACTAAGACGTAATTTCTTCGTAAGCTGTTTCCCTATCACTTTCTGATTCTTCATATTCAGAACAACTAACATCTCTTGTTGAAACATGAGACTGCATTGTCACCCCTGCTGATCGAGTATGGTTTATGACTACAGCCTTCCGATTCTGTGGAAAAGCTATCACTTCCATCAAAATCAAGTAGTTCATCCTCGGTGTCACTCCTCGTAAGAATCTCCATGATTTCTTCCTCAATGCACCCATGACGTCTTGCCATTTTCTTCATAAAATACAGGACACAAAGAAGACTGATGTAATTTCTGTTGAATTAGTGAACTGTAGAGCAACGCCTAGGCTCCCTACAGACAAACATTCGGACGATAAGCTAGCGACCAGAACTGCAAAAGGCTATTGAGAAATGGGTCGTGAAGTCCGCTGTACGACTCAGGTAGCGGCGCGTCTATATTCGTCATCAGCACACAGGTAGCGGCAGGCGGGTGCGACTTAACTCGTCAACAGCACTCAGGGGAAAACCGGCGACTGCGTCTAAACTCGTCATTAGCAGTCGGGTCCAGCAGGCAGCATGACGTGTATACACGTCAACAGCAGTCAAAGGGTTAAATATGTAGTTGTTTTTTTAATATATTTTCTGTATTTTTCAAATTGAGTTGAATGGAAGGGTACATGACAGTTTTTTTACCTAGATTCCTTAATGCTTACTGTCAATTGATTAAAATATTGTTGGTGTGCTTGTTAACATGAATATAAACGAAAAAAACTTACTGAAAATTCTAGTACATTCCAATAATCTAAATTAAGATAATCTAAATTATGATACATTTAAATAGAACCTGAAGAATTTGGGATTGTGTTATTCTTAGAACGTATCTTAGAGCTGCCTGTATTTTGCTACAGCTCACTTACAACTCCAAACCACTGAGACAACTCTACAAATGTTACCTACAGGATCAACCACTAAATTCTCATTTGATTAAACTGATGGTATTCAAGAAGCCATAACTCCAATTTTAGTACAAAATATCTGCTCACAAGAAATAATCAAAATCAAACTTAAAATTAACCGCAGTTATCAATATACAGCAGTAAGCGCTCACCTTCTTTGTGAAGTTCTGCTGGTAGATTTATGAAACTGCAGTTTTGTCATATCCTGAAAATACTTAGAGTAATATGTGCAAACATATAAGGGAGCTGAAACAGCTGAGATGTGGGTGAATACATGTTTTTTTATGGAGCACCAAATCACAAAATTGTCTCCACAGAATGAACAAGCAAGTTCAATTGATGAAGGCAGTTTAAATGTAGTTTTCTTGCCCTCTTCAAAATGGTGAAGATACAACTTTGACAGATTAGAGAAAATTTGTCCACAGTTTTGGCAAATATATAATGGCATATTTAGCAATACGCTAAAATGACTGAAAACATGTCTAATTAGCAAGTCCCTTGAGGTGAAATACTGAAGACATGTATACTGTGTTGGCCTGACTGCTGCCATTATGCTGAATGGTTGAGAATAGAACTTCCAACATACAACTTCTTCAACAGGCTTGTTCACAAAATTTTCTCTTTGAAACTCATCATTTGACCTGCAAAAACATACACATTAAACAATTTCCTTTACAGCAAAATATTGCTAAAGAGTTATATACAAATATACCAATATATATTGCATGTAATACTAAAAAATGTTTATAGTATTAAAAATTTTATGATCATTATGGAAATAAATGCATACATTTTATTACCACATAGTCGTGATTATGGAAGTCTCAAATGTAATACCACGTATCACATATATGAGAAACAAATATTAAATACTACTCATTATAAAACAATAGGTAGAGACATAAGAGTCATCTCCAACTGCCCACTGAGCAGTGCGGAGCTCGGTGCTAATGCACTAATCCAAGTTAGATTTTTGGTTGGTTACAATCAGCAACCAGTCGTTGAATTGTTGATATCATGAGGATAAAGGACCTTCATTGCTTGGAAAAAATACTAATACACCTGTTAAGATAACAAATAGAATTCAGGTTAAGGGACCAAGTCTTAGGTCTAACATATATTTCAGTAGAGAAGTGTTGTATGGAAGCCAAGTTACAATGAACAAATTATATAATAAATGAATTAAAAAAGTTAGTAGCTAGCTGGAATTAAGTTATTACAGATAAACTTTGATAAATAGTATGATTTTGAATAAGACCCCTCCCCCCAAAGCCACAATCCACTCAAGGCAAGCCTTCCCCCCAACCAAAATCCACTCAAGCCAAGCCTCCCAAACCAAAGTCCACTCAAGCCCACCCCAAATCAAAATCCTGGATCCGCCTCTGTGTATGTATGATACTTGTATAGGACGATGAATAAGTCGAGGCAAGAATTAATCACAGCATTCAGAATGAAGCATGTGTTTGAGCTCAGTTAGTAGCTGTGCTGACTGACTGAACACTTGGAGGAAACAGATGGACTCACTGCAATAGCTCAGAAGATATGTTCACACTGCTGCCAAATGATCATTGCAAATTATAAGAGGAAATTTCTATTCAGGAGGGAAATCATGAAGACCATTGTGTCTCAATTCTGATGGAATTAAATACAGAGTTCTGCCTCTGCTATGCAACAACTCACCCAATTGCCTAAACGACTTTTTATTTTTTATTTTTAAATGAGTGTATACAAAATGATATTTCTTCCATTCTTGGTGAGAACATAAATGACTAGCTCAGAAATTTCATACAGTAATCACATATGGACGCTCAGAGGGGCGTGCAAGGAGGTGCCCTTGCAATGACCGCCATAAAAGATTTAGAAATACAAATATTTATTACACTGTTTGAATAATAACTTAAGGCATCTATGTTACTCTCAACCCTTTTCCTACAACACTGAGCATGCACAGACCGCTCATCCTTGCATTTCCGTCACCGACGGATTCCACGTATTGACCACCTACTAGAGACATGCAAACGCTGTCTAGGCTCGCTCAATTTGTCACTAGTGACACGGCCTCTGCCAGCCAAATGCCAGAAATACTGTGCGGTAGGCTGAACCTGGGCGTAAGCTCGAGTCTGACCGTAGGCTCGGTCTGTTATTAGCGTTCTGCAACACAGCCTTAAAATTACGAACTGCACCATAGTCTTAAAATCACCAAATCGAAAAATGAAGTAACTTAAAAATTAAAGAGGGTATGTTTCTTTCCGGCTTATTTTCTACATGCGGTTGTATCATTTTATATGATTGTATACATTTGCATTCGGAAAATTCGTATATTGAAAGACCAGACGCAACTGTACTTTGTGAACAAGAAAAATCAGCTGATTTCAACGAATTTCAACATTTTTGTGTCAATGGTCCAGCATTTCATAAAAAGTTTAACAATGTTTCTCCTGAATATTTGAATGATCTTTTGGTTACCAACAATCACATATTGGAATGATATTATTTATGTTATTAAAGTACAAAGCTGTGCATTTACAGAAAACATATATCTTAATCCTCTGTATAAATCATAATTCACTAAATGTGGATTTGGGGTATATTTCATGTGTTTCAATAGATACAAATAACTTATTTATTTTATGGTTTTCGTTACACTGTGTTCTAATCTCATTGTTTGCAATACTTCCTTTACATATGTTTACCAAACTCATGCACATTGCACTTTATGTCTACGGCGATTAAATTGATAAAACATATACAAAATTTGGTAGTATTGATTGGTATATAGTAGATTCGACAATGCCTATGGCGTACAATCATTTCCATTTTTCAATGGTGTTGCGCGGCACGGGCGAGGAAGGCAATATGCGCTATTCCTGCACTGCCGAGGTTCCATTTGCCGATCGAACCTTCGTTTGTCCGGCGAGCCAGGGGAAGCTCCAGTGGTCACAGCTCATCCCAATAGAGGAGACGAGTCACAGGAATAAACAAGCGAGTTCGAGCGTGAGTAGACGGCGATTTGCACGACCATATAATGTACTAAATGACTTTCGAAAGGTACAAGTTGTCGCTGGAATAGTTAGACCAATCTAGATTTCCTCGCATGCCACGGGGTAAAACGAAATGGCCTGAGGAATCAGACCAAGCTTGGTTGATGTGCGGTAACGCTCTGTCCTCGCATTCGAGGGGACGCGGGTTTGAATACCCGTCTAGGCATCCAAATTAGGGTTTACCATGTTTTTCCGAAATCACTCCAGGCATATGTTGGGATGCTTCCTTTAAAATGCCAGAATTCCTTTCTGTTCCTTGCCTCCAGACCCTCCCGCATATAATGACGTCGACACGACGTAAAGCCATAACCAAACAAACAATTGAGCAATCAACTCTGGGCATTCAATAAGGTATTCATTGCAAGCCGCAGCATTTACTTCATCTGTTCAACACCTTATACCATGTAGTAGGCTTGGCAGTAAAATTCTGTAGGTTCTTAGGGAGCGTGCATAAACCACGTAGCTCCATTTAAGCCTCCTGTGAACCTCCCTTCACCCCACGTATCGCTACGTGGCTTTTACCTCTACCTCCCCCCCCCCCCACAAATAGCACGTAGCTTTTTTTCTCTTTTGATTCCAGAAGACATTTTGTACTGTTTTCTCTTGTCAGACTATTGTAAATTACATACAGAGATAATTAACTGAGGAAAATAAATAATCACATGCTTTTGTTAGTTCTGTTCCTCATTTCAACTATGAAAAATGTTACGAAAGGAAAGCTACGTGGCCTGGCTCGGAACCCCCACGTAGTTCAGCGTAGCCTTCCAGTCAACCCCTCCCCTCCCCACTGGACCGAGCCACGTAGTTTGTGCACGCTCCCTTATAGCCTGTTGTTGCATATGGCTCTACACCTTGTCAATGTCGTGGTCATTAGAACGATTGGTTACAAGGAACGGGAAGGAATTCAACTGTGACCTTTTTTTGAAGAAAGCATCCTGGCATTAGTCGGTAGTGATTTGGGGAAACCATGGAAAACCCACATCTGGATGGGGATTCGAACCCGCGTCCTCCCGAATGTGAGGCCAGAGCGTTACCACTCATCTACCACGCTCAGTAACTAAGGACTAGTCTTTTGCTTGATAATCATGAGATGACGCGGGCGGGATTGGATGAGTCCCCTTCCGTCTCCCATCGCGTGTCAAGCCAGACACCCAGCACTGCCTCTCAGGGACGCAAATTAAATACCGCGTGATTTGAATTTGCATAATTTTATATAACTACCTATAATTATAAGGGTGTACTATTATATATCATATATTACTACTTGATCAGTTAATAAATAGTATGCATATTGATCTCGGAATTAGAAAGAACTTTTTAAAACTCACTGTCTGGAGCACAGCACTCTATGGTAGCGAAACATGGAATTTAGGAAAACCAGAAAGAAAGAAAATTGAAGCATTTGAAATGTGGTGCTACAGAAGAAAATTAAGTTGACCGACAAAATAAGAAATGAACGAGTTTTGGAAATAATGAGTGAGAAAAGAAGTTTATGGAAGAACCTTACAGAAAGAAGAGACAGGCTGGTAAGTCATATTTTGAGACATGCTGTATTGGTTAATTTGTTAGTGGAGGGAACGGTCGAAGGTAAGAACTGTAGAGGAAGACAGAGATTAGAATATATGCAGCAGATAATTGAGGATGTAGAAATAAAGAGGTTAGCACAGGATAGGAAGGGATGGAGGATTGCATCAAACCAGTCGAAAGACTGACGACAGCAAAAAAAATTGCATTATATGCAATGTGTAAAATACATAATGCGAAGATGCAGATGCACCTCTTTTAAAGAAATACTGCGACGCCCATGTAATCAGAATTGTTGGTTGGAGGAAAACATATCCAGTATTTTAGTGAGATAGACAGACGGTAGTAGTAAAAAAAAAAAAAAAAGAATCCATTTTTCAAATTCCTTAATTTTATGCTGCTTTCTCTCAGTTAATTGACCAAAATACATCTAATAAATTTGCAGTACGCTGCCAGAACATAAAGTCTTACCAACTTTAACCAAATTAAAAAGGCGACACGCTACAGAAAACAACTAGGAGACGACTTCAAATTGTTGTCCTCAACAACTTGAATAATTTGTAGCATATTGTTAGTCAGATAATCATAAATAAGTATTGACAAAACAACAAGATAGGAATCAGGAAAAAGGTATTCATTCCTGTCACATCAAAATCAATGGTGACTAACACTTGAAAGAGAAAATGGCTTTGTTTACCGAATAATAATGTAAATATTTCAACACTGATGCGTTTTAGTGGCAAACTACTATTACAAAAACAATAAAATTCAACATGGTAAAATTCTTCTAAATTACATTGATACATTTCATAAAAGGAGTTTGGTCAAACATTTTAACTGATGAAACTAAACATATTTAAAATTAAGGCTAACATCTTGTGACTGAAATGGAAAACATAAGTAAGACTAAATAACACATGATGATATAGGAAGTTTAAGATTTCACATAAACACGCACTTTTATAAGTAACACTGGGCGAATTAACGATCTTTGATCCTCCATATTATAATAAGCAATACATGCCTTCACAAACATTAGAAAGATGGAAACACCTCCTGTTTACTGACACAAACTAAATTTTAGTGAATTTTATGTCACGATACATGATATAACTAATACGCGTTGCGGTGATTGTATCAACGGCCGATGGAGGCTTTTATTTCGTAGCTGTAAAATTAGCCGAGGTTGTGGTTGGGATGAAATGCGGCCTTCTCATTGCAGATTCATACACGGGAAATTCACTTGTTATTAGTAATCTTTAAGCTGCTATCATGAGCGCCATGTTATTGACGAGTATCTGCATACTGGGAGTAGTTTACGTCCCGATACATGACGTGTCAAGGTGACATAGTGCTTATGATAAATGCTTAAATAACTGATAACTAAATTCATCGTGCCCTTTGCTGTGACAAGAAGGTTCAGTTTTCATTCTAGTCCTGGCTGAAATTCAACTTAGCCACAATCTCCGCTAATTTGCAGCTACAAAATCAAAGCCTCAATCACCCGCGTATTAATACAATCATTTTATCATAAGTTAGTGACGTCGAGTATTGCGACGTTAAATTGAACATGCATACATTTTGTAACAAGAGAAATGTTTCTAAACATACAGAAAATATCATTACAATTCACATCCTTTTAAGGTAAATATTAGTATTTAAAATCATGCAACATCAACCGTATAAACCACGAACGTTCTGAATTAGTCAAATAACAATGAGCGTTGTAGTTCCCAATAATAACAATATAAGTAATGTAGTTCTTTGTAAATATCTGAAACATAGAACCCTACCTCTTGTTTAACATATGCAGCACTTATTGCACCCACATCACTTTGTTAAGATGATCTTCAACAGCAATATACAAAATATTTGATACCAATACACAATCTCATGCACAGGGAAATTATTAAAATGATACAAAGTTATCATCTAGATATAACATCTCACTAAAAGTTTCTGCGATTACTTTAACATAAAATATACACTGCAAACTGCAGTCTTCTTTCAATTGAATGATGTAATGTTTTACATATTCTTTTTATTTAATGTATAATGGTATGAGTCTATTGGTGATCCTCCAGTTATAATTTTACACGAATATTTAACGCTATTAAAAATCGATGAGGTAAATGGTTTTGCTACTGTGTAGTGGCCACGAAATGGATGTAGATATACTGTGGAGTATCAGTTAAAAACAGTATATTTAAACTTAGATCAGTTCTTGGTTACATAAAAGAGGGTTACCATCACTGCATGTTTTACAGTAAGTAGGAGAAACTGGAAATAATATCAGTAATTACTTGGATTATAGAATAGAGATGGGGTAGATAAGGATACGGCAAACCAAAGAGGAACATACACAGCGATTTTGTCGCTCTGGTTTGTCTCGAGACGAGGACAACGGAAGTTGGAGAAGCTACTAAACCATAATGTCTGCAGACCTGGTCTGTGTTCGTAATTGGAACAGCAATGAGCAAGGCCTACTGTCGGGTGCTTAAGAGACATATAGATTTCGTAATAGGGAATTGGAACATGTTACTGGAAGCAACAAGTTATTTTAGTAGCCAGCAGGCCAGTCTCCGCACGCACCGAGCGCAGATAGTGTCGCCAACTTACTGAATTTTTCACTAAATCTAGTGGTTTTAGTGGCTTGTGGTTTTTTCGTAGTTCAGTAAAATTCAGTTTCAATTATTGAAAAGATGATAACCACTAAGACACATTTTTCGAAATATATTTCTACCTCATTTTAGGAGTATTTACTTTTCCTGTATAGAAAACGCTGAAGTTGATCAAGGGTGTAATGACAGCTAATGGTTTTTATCGATTAAGGTTGCTAAGATTATCGAATCGATTTCTTCGTCTATTTTAATTAATAATAATGTTTATTTATTACAGAAATTGTCGTTATTCTGTAATATCATGATTATTGATTTATTATTTTTAGTCGAATAAGAACACTAACTTTATAATGTTCAACTTTACGAATTGCTAAAAAATTCAAGTGCTACTAAATATGGTGTTTGTGCTGAAAATATTTATTATTTTCAAACAATAAAATTAATTAATAAAAGTTATTTATAGATACGTAAACTTCGTAAATATTTTCAACTATACCTTTTTCAATCAACGCGATGTACAATATAGCGAAATAGATTCAGCTGGTTTTTGGCATTGCATAGTCAATTTCTTATTTTTTTAAGCATTTTCTGTGGGGAATTTCCGCGAATAGTGTATCGAGTGGGATGGATCGTCTCATGGAATCTTCGTATGGGATAGGGATTCATCTAATTTTTAATAGTAGTTTACTAAACTCAATCAAATCAGTGTATTGTCTCTTATCGTGTTTCTTATTGCGATTTCATTCGCCACTATGCTAAAATCACAATATATTCAAAAATTTCCGGTTTCTCGGCTTCAAGACCCACTTTTAAAGGATTGCCTTCAAGGGGTTGAAAGTAATACTGGTCAATTATTGAAATTAAAATTATGATAAAAATAGTTCAATCTTGCCAGAAAAGATGGTTGTCATTGGAGTCCAATACATCAAGAATAAACGCGCAATGGTTAGAGCAAAACACATTTTTCCATACCTAAGGGATATGAATGGTGCCACACAGTGGAGTTATTACACTCTATGTATGCGAACGAGAAGAACTATGCATATGTTTCATTTATATATCTAATATTAAATAAAATAAACAAATGAATCCTCAGACTTCCACGGCGATCTTTGTTCATGATGCTTGGCGCTCGTTGCTATGTCAACATAAACAGTATCTCAGACGAAGGCTGGAGGATACCAGCATAAAGCTTAGGTAATGAAATAAACAACGCGGCAAAACCCGAAAGTCAATTAATCATGAAAAATAAACAAAGTCAATAAAATGTGTGAGCAACAAAAAATAATATATATATAGACCACATCAAGTTGTGTGGTGAACTGACGAAGCTCACAAATATGCTTCTCAGCAAAATTACGTTACCTGCAAATAAATGTTAATATTTTTTCACAAAATATTCCGGATTTCTTGGATCGAAGATGTTATCTGGGATTTCAATTAGAAAAACAAATACTTGAAATGAGATAAAAGTATTAGGAAGATGTAAAAACAATGCGGGATCGCTGCATAAAATTTATAGTAAGTCTTATTGAAGAAATAAAAGTTAGGTTGCCAAAAATTTTTACACTGATTAGAAAATATCCCGCATATGACTTGAACAAGCACTTAATCACAAACAGGAAAATCTAATTCGTATGATTGCCCAGTTCAATAAAACTACAGAATTCACAGCAGCAGCCAAAGATCATTTACAGAATGGAATGATACAAAAGAAAACAAAATTGTATGAAGTATTGCGTATCAAAGATGCTCAAGGAGAACCTATATTTGTGGAATTACTGTCCGTTGCAATTACTCTTTTATTACTGCAGCATATCATGGCTGATAAAAGACTATTTGCCAGTACAGATCTAATAAAAAACAAGCAGAGGTATAGAATGAACTTGAAAATTTCAACTGCAATATGGGTGCAATGTTGCAATGACTTTGTAATACCAATAAACGTTATAAAACAAATTGTTGCCAAAGAATCGTATCTATCTACTGATGGTTATGCTGGCGACAAAAATTATTTATCTGAAGAAGTCGATTTAATAGAGAATAGCAGTATATTAAATAATTCGTTTAATTGGATATTTGACTACTTCTTTAAAATGGTCTTAAATTGTTTATTGGTACACCTTATTCCCCTAGTGAAGAGATTTTTTGACGAAAGTGCATTATTTTTGTGTAAAATTCAAAGTTAAAATTTAAATAATTTAAAAGCCCGCCAAATTGCTCCTTCCTGCCTGGCGCGTGCAACGACAGTCGTGACGTCACACGTATGTAAACGCTGCCGCTGGGAATGGAGTGTTTCCTATTACACAAGTTTTGAACTATTTTTATTGTTTGTTGCTGGTTATTTCTTGTTATTAATGAAAGTTAGTTATGAATATAAAATCGAAAACAATTTGTAAAAGCCTAGAACGGCAAAATATTGAAAGTAGACCTGCAGAGAGTCATCGACGAGTAGATAGCTCATTTCCACGGGTAGCTTCCAGGAGCTAGTATGTGTTTCTAACAGTAATGCCTACTCAATTCGCTCAAGTTTGTTTCTCTAACTTTATGCGCCGTCTACTTCAAGGTCATTAGAGGTGCGGAAGGACTGGGGGCAAGGAACTGGAAGAAATTCGGCCAAGTCATCTTGAAGGAACCCCCCTGACATTGTCCAGGAAAGATTTCGGGAAACAACATATCACCCAAATCTGGATGGCAGGACAGAGAATACGAACCCACGTCCTTCTGAATGCGAGGCCACAGCGTCACCGCTCACCCGTAACGCTCAGCACGATGTTCTCTTCGATACCGACTGGAAACGAATGAAATTTTCTGAAAATACCCGATTTTTCCTGATCGTTGCGATATTCATGGATTTTAGGAAGATTGCCTTATGTATTATAATCGCTCATAGCCTTAGGAGACTTCCTTTTATTATGTAAGGCGTTTCTTGTTATATTTGACACCCCTCTCCCTTGATGAGATTCGATAATATGTTTAAAAAGAAAAATAATATTTAGCAACCATATAAGTCACCTGAAATTTTGGAAAAATTTCATTTAGTTTGGCGAATCTATAATCACGTATTATACAAACAGAGCTGGTAAAACGTGGTGTAACGAAGCAAAAGAATCTTATTGCTTCGTTTGTTTCTGAGGGAGAAACTAATTTCTCCTTTATTCACAGGAAGTAAGAACTAAGAACCATTATGTGGCATTAGTACAAGAAGTGATTCTCCGACATGTCATAATCTACAGTTTAATTAGTACATGTCAAGATAAGATCTGATTCGAGGTGTTAAAGCAAGCATATTTGTTTTGCGGTTGTTGAAATGCAGTTAACGTGTTACAGCTAGTATGTCAAGTTTCCTATACTGATCTTAAACTCTGTCAAACAACAAAATATTTTATGATTATTTTAAGATAAACAAAACCAATAGTAATTTCTGAAAATTCTGACCAATTTTGTTAATAACTATTTCAAAAAGAAATTGAACAGAATAGTATGATAAGTTTGAAAATTTGAGATATGATGGATCCACTGGTTTAAGAAGTAGTATGTGAGAGATACTACAATAAATTTTGTAATGCTGCAGCATAGAGATAAAAGAATTGCTGACGCAAATGATGCCCGTGTCGTCGCAGACGCTGTCCGTGACAGCGCCGTATCTGAGCTGACGTCGCGGCTGCGAGTGCTCGCTTGGTGGAGCGGATCCTCGAGAAGATGTTATCTCATATGTAGCTTAGGAGCGACGCGTAAAGTGCATTCGTTCAGATCTTGGACGCACCCAAATAAGGAATAGACGTTTTCTAAGCGAGGGAAAGCACCGCTGTTTACCAGATCTAAATCTTTAAGTGGAAATCATAGGGAAAATTTAAAGTTAGAGGTCAGTGAACGTAGTAGACTCCAGAGGACAGTACATATGTACCTGGTCATAGCAATCGCAAGAAGCAAACGTGTCGATTTATGTGTAATAAATTTCGTAAGTCGTGATCCAGATTTATAGGAAGCGCCAACGTAAAAGCCGGATATAAGTGCAGAGCTAAACTAGTTTTGGAAGCACCCTGCAGTACTATTAAGAAAATGAGTTTACTGTCATTTGTAATATCAACAATGTTACCGATTCACTCAAATGTGAATCCGACATTGCGTGTTCTGTGAATAGTAAAATGTGAACATTTGTGAAAATTGGTAGAAGGAACCAATATGTATTTCCAGGTGGAAATTATTCGAACAAGAACTTAGTGCCCACAGATATCCAAAATATACAGGTTAGTTAGGACATACGAAGCTAGAAATTTCAAAACCTGGCTTAAACAGATACGTTGGTGAGCGAAAATCACGGAATAAATCAAATATATTGAAAGTGGCATGCCTAAATTAAGGGATTTTATCAACAAAATCATAGTTATAAAGCGAAACGAAATGTAAAAAATTTAAAGAATGTAAAAAAATTATTGTTCTAATATTGACAAAATGACCGAAAAAATTATAATGTTGTAGCGTAACGCCTAACTTCAAATAATGTCGCATTTTAAATATCCATCTAATCAGCAAATACGTATAAGTATGCACAATTATAACACCTAGAAGGCAGTGAGCACAAGATCCAGGTTACTGATCAATATATATTTTTTAAAGAAAGAGCAAAAAATGAAATATAAAATAATTATAGATATAAATAAATAAGAAAAAAGTGATAAATTCATTTTACATAGAAATAAGTAAGTAAAACGAATGTTGCACCTGATGTAAGTCATAAGTACGTAGTCTCCCTACTGTCATAACACAATTTGTTAAGGAAAGTCTTAAAATTTAAATAAAAGCAATTCAAAAAATTAACGGGTTCATTTTAATAAAGTGTAATGAATTTTACTACTGGTCTATGTTACGTCATATAATTAAGGAAAACAAGATTTTGTTATGTACGGACATGTAAAATTTAAAGTGTTGACTGTTCTTTTGTAAGACTGCTAATATGTAGTAATGTAACTGAAGGTACAAGTCATCATGAATTGCTACACTATGGATGGCCGTCAGGACAGTGGTAGGAAACTGCTATCTACTGACTCACGGGAAACACGTTGTGAGAATCCTTATAATGGTCAAATCAAGTATACAGTTTACAGATGAAAATTGAACCAAAAGGACGAATCTACATCGTTGCCAAAAAAAATAGCTAAATCCCAATATAGGCGTTAAACTGAAATTAATCGGTGTGAATTGCAGTTTGACAAAGATCATAATACTGCAAGGCCGGTAGAGAGACGTGTCTATGACCAGTGCCCCTTCAGCGAAAATCGATTTGTTATATTGGCTTGGCGTCATAGGTAAGTGGACCGGAGTGGCTATGAGTTTATTCGCTGATTGGCAATACTGCGTTTCAAAAGACCAACGGACGTTTAATAGTCAGTGCATGTTCCCGGAAAACTACTGCTACAATACTAAACTGGTGCTGAAGAATATTCTTGTGACTCTGTATTATGACTTTCACATAAAATATCGGAAATGATTCTTTGAGAGAAACTGGAGGGTTTTTTCCCCTCCTCGTCTATGGCTTTAGTTAGGTTCCGCCGCCTTTGGCCGCTCTATACAACAATTGCCTATTTGGAAGTTTGGGACACATATTATTTAAACATTCTGAGGGAAAACTTTGACTTCTGTAATACAACACTTTAGGTAACCTCAGCTTTTAAATTTTTAGGGATATTTTCATTTTTTATAAAAATGTTTTAATATGTATATTGGCTTTTGTATTATTGACATGGGCGATTTGAATTTGTGGATTCGTTTGGATATCGATGTTCCAATTTGCTATAATCTGGTTTCTACGAATCGTAACATTTCTATTTTTCAATACAGAGTCGTTGTCAGATTAGTGATTTCGTCCTAAATGTACGATGTGGAAGACACATTGTGCAGTTCTCTTAGTGACGTACAGCGTGGGGCGTTTACGATTTCTCTAAGGAATCTATTTTGCAACCGTTGTATATGACAAGTTGGACTTGCATGTTGTTCTACACGCCTGGTAATCATACAGCATGTACAGGAGAATCACCAATCACCATTCTATAAGGTTGTAGTTTTATTTCTACTGCTGCTTCATATTATTGATGCCAGGTTTTAGAATGTCTGAATCCCACTCTTCTTCTACTAATTACATGTTCCTTATACCGGAACTTGGTGTCGAGTGCAATCCCAGGTAAAGATTATTAGTAACCCAGGGTACGGCTTCTCCTATAAATTGGAGTTATGGATTAATTTGACATATTTTCCTGTGAAATAAATGGCTGCTCATTTAGTGACATTTATTTGGATCTCATTTAACTTGTACCATTTCTCAAATTCATCTAGTGTCGACTGGACTCGGTTTACGTTGTTGTTATGGTGTCGACCGTAGTGTCGTCCGCGAATTGTGTCAGCTGAACTACCAGAGAAACAGGTATCTTTTTGACATAAATACTGAAGAATTTTTGTAATAGACCAGATACTTGAGGAATTCCTGTGTCAATGGGATTATTGCAGATTGTTAACATTCTATGGAGACAAGAGAACTCCTGTTGGAGACTTAGCTACCTATCAGTTTGATGTATGATTGTTTGATTATAGTTTCATGCTTGAGTTTTACAATGAAACATTATCATAAGCCATTTCAACATCCATTATGGCGGTTGCTGTGTAGTTGGACGTATTGACAGCGTTTCTGATATCTTCTGTTAAGCGGAGTGACTGGCAAACTGCAGACACCCAACTCCTAAAATCAAACTGTTCCTCTATAATTGTTTTCTCGGATTCCAAGGTGTTGTTACTTATTTTTAGAATGAATCACTCCAGTACTTTTGTTA
>JARYHS010006964.1:13644248-13688943 GCA_031002005.1 Vandiemenella viatica | reverse complement strand
AGGACACATGTATAAATCAAATTTTGAATAAGTACAAGTGAAAAATAAAATATAGAAGTAAAAGAAATATAAATAGTAGAGATAATAAGTGTTGGGTCTGGGGGAAGGAATTTATTGGAGATTGAGGCCTGGAGGATTTCTGGTGTCCAGGAAATTCTGGTAGGCTAGTTCCCATCCACGTAGTTAAGAGGAGGTTGTGTTATCAGGGAAAACTCTGATTGCCCTAACTGAGAAACAGATGTTAAAATTATTCAGTTTGTAGGAACTGGCATGTTATGCAACTGGATGGGCCTCATTGTTAGTATATACTGTCTGCCTGTGGCTATTCATTCTGACAGCAAGTGGGTTAGTAGTGTGGCCTATATATGAACTGGAGCAATGGTGGCATGTAAGTTGATATATGAGGTGTGTTGTCATGCAAGTAGCATGACCATTGACGGGGAATGTTTCCCCTGTGGTGGGATTGGAGTAAGTGGTAGTGGTGGTCATTAGTAAATGACGTAACAGAATCAAGATCTCCAATAGACCTGGAGAAACAACAAGAAAATCATATACATGATGCTAACTATATTTTTTACCAATTCCATGAAAGTAAATATGGAGTTCTATGATTGATATATAAGTTGACAGTCAATTACCTATCAAGAGTAAACTCCATCTTTAGTGAGATATCCTTACCAGGTCAAATTGATATAATCTTCACAACTTCGTGGTGAGATGTTATAATAGAAACTCAGTGATTCGACAACAGGGCATGTCATAAAATCGCTGTGTTTTCATAATGCCTATACAGACACAATGTAGATTTAAGCAGTACACAGAATTGTAAGCAATGATTTTTACAGCAGCAACAAAAAAAGGGAGAGAGTTGAAGTTACTATTATCTACGAGCTAGTCTGAGACTAATAAGAATAGTTAGTTTGACCTCAGAACTGTTTATTTCTACCAGCTGTAAATTACCAAGATATACTCATGTCTCAAAGCACCAACAACGACAGTAACGAGAGAAGACACAACTTAATGTAAACCACCACTGAGGCTGCAAGTGGTGAAACAATTGTTCTCATCATGAAACGGAATCTATCATATATCTCACACCTTGGTCTAAGGTTATGTGTCAGTTACAGTAAGGAATAGCACATTACTTGTTACAGTTCACCTACATAACAGAAAAGAACTTCTATATTATATCCTTATATATATTTCAACAGAAATATGTAAGTAATATTTTGTACCATACCATCTTCAGTTACTACTAGCAAGGAACTAAAGAGCAGGAATTTTACAGGCCCACCACAACTATATTATTTGAAGCAAAATATAAGTCAGTGGTTTGAAACATATGCACGACACTTCACTGAAAAACACACCCCTACCTAATGAAACACATGTGAATAATTTATCAGTAGACTTGTGCAGGAAAATTCAGTTAGCAGCATGTGGATACTAACAAATGTGAACTCTAGACTGAAAAGTGAATCTTTTCCAATATTCTGTCCGATAAACACAAAAATGTATCAATCAATCACATTCCTTAACTAGTAAATATAAAATACACTTTAAGAACTTCATATTTAACTGAAAATGGAAAGCAAGATACTCAAGAAACCAATTTTCACACAACTAGAAATAGGTTTTCGTCAAGAGCTTTCTAACATATTCAGATAATCAATAAACACAGACGAAAACACTGATAGCAGTCACTGTAGAATACAAACATAGTAAACGGTATTTCAGTTATATTGCCTGTAATAATTTTCATATAAAAATGCATTGCGCAGTAACTGCTGCAAAAAAGAACTTTTTTCTTTGGTTTCGTCCGCCGATTTATTACAGTTTAACACTAACAAACATTGTTTAGTTACTATAAATGCAGTTGCGCATGTATTTTTCAGACGATCAAACACAACTTATTTAAAGGTATCGTGAACATCATGTGGTCGGCTCATACAGCTTAACGAGCAAAATGTGCTAATTCGCAACTATTTACAAACCGAACAGTAAGCGAGTGAAGGTGTGTCTTGCTGTTAAGCTGAAGCAGCTTTCAGCTGTAAACCTACCTCTTCCACAATATACACAGCATTTAAAGGCTCCATACCACCTCCTTCTGTTGTTTTGAGACAACAAAACGCAATACAACTACACAGCAAAATAACAACGTTCCACTTGAACAGCTGATAAATTCAGTTACAGAGATACTCAATGTCCCAGAGAAAGAATTGCACTCTCAATTTCTGCTGCTCAAAAACTAAGATCATTGCTGTCTGATATCTAAATGTTTGCCAGCCTTTCCATAATTCCGTCGACGCATATAAAATTTGCGGATAAGCCAACAATTTATTTCTCAAGTAAGTTTTTAGATTTGTGAAAATCCAAGATCCATGTTTCATCTCAATATGTTTATCCAGTTTCTTAATATTTCACTTACTCGTACTAATAAGAAAAACTTTTACAAAAAATTACTTTTAATTGCGATGAACCGTAACTCCAAGTTGCAGTTTTAATGTTACCTAATTTGTACATTCCATGTTTTTTTTTTTTTTTTATTATTGTTTGAGTTCAGTTGAGATGAATTTATTTTGCGAGGGACAGCTTGCTCCAGTGGTAATTACAATACATTATCCAATTGTTTTTATTATCTTTATTATATTGTTATTATCATGAATACTGTCTTATATTCTTTTCCTCCACTTATTTTCTTTTGCCTATTAAGAATTTAAAAGCTTAGTAAATTATTCATCGCTTCCTTTGGTAATGCGTTACAATCCGTGACACCGTAACTTCAAAGGAAAATTTTTCAGATCCCTTATGCATAACACCCAGCGACAGTTGAAAGTCGAGTGCCCGTGGTTATCCTTTCCTTTGCATCCACTACTCATAATTATTCTAGCCTATCCATCCAATCCCCATCACCAAGAAATGCCTTAATCACCCTCTTGTTTACCAATGACACAATCCTGCTCTTTTATCATATCAGTTACTGACTGGGTCCTGTGGTAATTTCCATACACAAATCTAGCTGATTTCTTTTGCACGCGCTCCAAAACCTGTGTTTGATCCTCAAAATGTTAGTCCCAAACTACAACACCAGATTCAACAAATGTCAGACCAAAGTTTTGTAACCGAATTACCTCGTTTCTATGGTGCACCCTTTACATCCCTTACCAACAAAAAAAGGAATGATTAAAGGCAAACAAGGTGCCTAAGACGGGTTTATGCAAAATATTATTGAATGCAGGAAGTATAACACCAATAAAAATATAAAAAGTCGTTTTAGAAAGAGTTAATGCCCTTATTTTTAGGTAACATGAAACCAAACCTCAATACAAGCAAACAACAAGAAATAGTCAAGTCCCAAACACTTTTAAACTGAAACAGACTGGTCTAATCAAAGAAAAATAATACCATAAATGACTACAGTAAAACTCTGAAAGTCTGTTCATATAGCCTTTTTTCATTTATAAAATCCTCTGCAAAATAATAATATATATATATATATATATATATATATATATATATATATACATATATACAGGGTGAGTCAAAAGTCGCAGTACACCCTTTTATTTCAAAAACTCTGCAGGTATTGGGAAACCTGAATATTCCAGTAAGGTATTGGTGAAGTGGTCTATCTTTTACGGTATGTACCGAACATGGGCGCCATCTTGAAATCGGCCATCTTGAATCGAAGTCAATTTTTTAAATGGAAAGGGGGTCGTGTGACACATCAAATAACATCAGAATTTTCTCACAAGTTCATTCCTGTAAACAGATTTGAAATAGCAGCTGTGGTTCAAAAGTTACAACATATTTCGGTTAGAATTACAAGCCGGATTGTTCTCCAGAAAGGACAGTCATTTTATGTGTTCAACATGTTGTCCCCTTCGGTCAACGCACATTTGAAGGCGCTGGATCCAATCGTCATGCACTCGCAGAAGGATTTCCGCAGAATGCGTTGCTTGAGATGGTGTTTGTTTCTTATTTTCTCTGCATACAACAAGTTGCTTTAAATGGCCCCACAGATAAAAGTCAAGTGGTGTCAGATCAGGTGATCTGGGTGGCCATTCCACAGAACCACGTCGGCCAATCCAGTGACCAGGAAATTGACCATCTAACCAGTGACGAACAACTGCTCCGTAGTGTAGTGGAGCCCCATCCTGTTCTTGCAGCATTTCCAGATAACGTTGAGCATTTAGGTTCTCGTCAATGAAAATGGGTCCAATTACATGGATATCCCATATCCCACACCACACCATAACCTTAACGTCACCAACTACCTTGGAAGGTTCCATCCAGCGTGGATTGTGGTCACTCCAGTACCTGTGGTTGTGACGGTTAACTTCACCACTGACATAAAAGTTTGCCTCATCACTGAACAAGATGCCTTGTGCAAAAGAGGGATATTGTTGATGTTCCTCTAAGGCCCACGTGCAACACTGCATACGTCTGTCTGGGTCATCCTCGGCTAGATGCTGGAGGAACTGAATCTTGAATGGATGCCATCGATGGGCATGAAGGATTCGTATGATCGATGACTGGCTGATTCCACATTCTGCTGACAAACGCCGTGTGCTGCGTTGTGGGCTCTTCACGAAGGACGCCAAAACCATTGTTGAGGTTGTCTCGTCAGTAGCTCTTTTTGGACGGCCACTCCGTGCCTTGTCAGCTACAGTCCCAGTTTCTCGGAATTTGGAAATTAAGCAGCTGACAATGTTGTGTGAAATTGGAGGTCTTTCTGCGTGCCGGTTGTTAAAATCTGCAGCTATGACACGGAAACTTCGTTCTCCAGACATCAAAATGATTTCAATTCTCTCCTCCTTGGTCAAAGCCATCTTCAGCTATCTGCAACAAAAAAGCTATGTAACTTTTGAACCGCAACTGCTATTTCAAATCTGTTTACAGGAATGAACTTGTGAGAAAATTCTGATGTTATTTGATGTGTCACACGACCCTCTTTCTATTTAAAAAATTGACTTAGATTCAAGATGGCCGATTTCAAGATGGCGCCCATGTTCGGTACATACCGTAAAAGATAGACCACCTCACCAATACCTTACTGGAATATTCAGGTTTCCCAATTCCTGCAGAGTTTTTGAAATAAAAGGGTGTACTGCGACTTTTGACTCACCCTGTATATATATATATATATATATATATATATATATAAAGAATGAATTCTTTTCTATTACACAGGGTGATTTAGGAGGAATGAGGAATAATGAAAGATGTGGTAGAATGAAGAAAATTGAGTAAAAAAAAAAGTTCATATATACACGTGTCCGATTTTCATTCGTTTTCGAGATACAAGTGTTTGAATATTGGGAATAAAAGTAAACACAAGAGACGAATTACTCGCGCGCACTGTAAACACTGCAACCCCCATGAAAGTACACCAAGACATACTCAGAAGAGGTAGAGTTATTGTTGCAAGAGATGCAAAGTGTATTTGAGTTGTTGGTGGGATTTTCAAACATTTAACTTAAACCTTTATGTGTGTTTTTGTATGAATAAATAATTTTTATAAGCTCTTGATCACTTTCTAAGGTTTCTTTTAAGCATAACTTTTCCACACCTGTATCACCAAAGAATGGAAATTGGACACATGTTTATACTCAATATTGTTCATACTTCCACCTCCTTCAATATTTATCTTTCCTCCTGGATCACCCTGTATATAAAGAAATATCCTAAATAACATAGTTTAATTTTTTGTTAGTGTCTCATATCTTGCGCACTAGAATTGTCAGCAAGCAATAAAGAAAATGGTAATTGCATTTATGAAGTGATTTTGGGGAACCATGGAAAAGCAAAATCTGGATTTGAAGGGTCTCAAATTCACATCACACTGAATAACTGCATCAGCATTACTGCTCGCCCACCAGGTTCACTCAATCTGCTTGGAAATTTTCATTTACCAGTTTGGGTACTTTCTGTAAAATTATTTGATACTTTATATATGAAATAATTGGGAGATGTACGTATCTACCAAATATATAATAGCTGATCTGGATAATTGGAAACAAAGGCAATTAACAACTATTGAGGTTTTTCCTTTTTTTTTTGTCTGTAGTGTTATGGCTCGTTGATACCACTGGGGCTGAGAAAGGATTGATGACAATGAATGGGAAGGAACTTAGCCATTCAATTTTGAAGGAACAAGCACAAAATTAACCTAAATTAATCTATAGAAACCATGGAAAATAGAAAAGGGGACGGCATAACCAAGATCAGACCAGGATTCAAAACACTTTCTACCAGATGGCAAGCCCAACCTTCATACAAAGTAAGCTTCCTCAGAGGCGAAGGTCAATTATGGTGATAGTAAAAAAAACCAGTACACAACAGCAATCAAATAATAAAAATAATCTGATAAAGGGCTACAAGAAAGCTCTTACTGATTGCTTGTGTAGCTTTTCTTAATTACAAAAACCAATGCAAAATTATCATATGTATATTAAGAATGATCTTTTTTGTATTATACAAGGTGATTCAGGAGGAATGGTAATAATTAACTTTCAAAAGAAGGCAAAAACTACTACTAAACTGCTATTCAAAATAAATGTAGCATTTAAAAAGAAATACAGCTTACCTTAGAAAGGCAACTAACATCAACTCCAAAAGTATAATAGTAAAAAACTAAGGAAGGATAGGGAAATATGACCCAAAACTTACCACAGCCAAAGGCAGCTGGGAATGACAAACTAAACAAACAAACAAACAAAAAAACAAAAAGAACCGCAATATTTCGGCGTACAGAAGTGAGACACCAGGTGGAGTCAGATGCATACACAGAACACACCGTCTGGTGAATGGCGTCGCTGGTGCAAATGGTAGTGCAGGACGGAGGGGAGTTCAAGTATTGCATCGATAATCAATACTTTTGATGGTATACTCACTGAAAGTGTCAGACCAACATATAATAAATAAGTGAGGACACATGTATAAATCAAATTTTGAATAAGTACAAGTGAAAAATAAAATATAGAAGTAAAAGAAATATAAATAGTAGAGATAATAAGTGTTGGGTCTGGGGGAAGGAATTTATTGGAGATTGAGGCCTGGAGGATTTCTGGTGACCAGGAAATTCTGGTAGGCTAGTTCCCATCCATGTAGTTAAGAGGAGGTTGTGTTATCAGGGAAAACTCTGATTGCCCTAACTGAGAAACAGATGTTAAAATTATTCAGTTTGTAGGAACTGGCATGTTATGCAACTGGATGGGCCTCATTGTTAGTATATACTGTCTGCCTGTGGCTATTCATTCTGACAGCAAGTGGGTTAGTAGTGTGGCCTATATATGAACTGGAGCAATGGTGGCATGTAAGTTGATATATGAGGTGTGTTGTCATGCAAGTAGCATGACCATTGATGGGGAATGTTTCCCCTGTGGTGGGATTGGAGTAAGTGGTAGTGGTGGTCATTAGTAAATGACGTAACAGAATCAAGATCTCCAATAGACCTGGAGAAACAACAAGAAAATCATATACATGATGCTAACTATATTTTTTACCAATTCCATGAAAGTAAATATGGAGTTCTATGATTGATATATAAGTTGACAGTCAATTACCTATCAAGAGTAAACTCCATCTTTAGTGAGATATCCTTAACAGGTCAAATTGACATAATCTTCACAACTTCGTGGTGAGATGTTATAATAGAAACTCAGTGATTCGACAACAGGGCATGTCATAAAATCGCTGTGTTTTCATAATGCCTATACAGACACAATGTAGATTTAAGCAGTACACAGAATTGTAAGGAGGAAAAGCAATGATTTTTACAGCAGCTAGTCTGAGACTAATAAGAATAGTTAGTTTGACCTCAGAACTGTTTATTTCTACCAGCTGTAAATTACCAAGATATACTCATGTCTCAAAGCACCAACAACGACAGTAACGAGAGAAGACACAACTTAATGTAAACCACCACTGAGGCTGCAAGTGGTGAAACAAATTGTTCTCATCATGAAACGGAATCTATCATATATCTCACACCTTGGTCTAAGGTTATGTGTCAGTTACAGTAAGGAATAGCATATTACTTGTTACAGTTCACCTACATAACAGAAAAGAACTTCTATATTATATCCTTATATATATTTCAACAGAAATATGTAAGTAATATTTTGTACCATACCATCTTCAGTTACTACTAGCAAGGAACTAAAGAGCAGGAATTTTACAGGCCCACCACAACTATATTATTTGAAGCAAAATATAAGTCAGTGGTTTGAAACATATGCACGACACTTCACTGAAAAACACACCCCTACCTAATGAAACACATGTGAATAATTTATCAGTAGACTTGTGCAGGAAAATTCAGTTAGCAGCATGTGGATACTAACAAATGTGAACTCTATACGTGTAGGGTGTAGCTTAGACTGAAAAGTGAATCTTTTCCAATATTCTGTCCGATAAACACAAAAATGTATCAATCAATCACATTCCTTAACTAGTAAATATAAAATACACTTTAAGAACTTCATATTTAACTGAAAATGGAAAGCAAGATACTCAATAAACCAATTTTCACACAACTAGAAATAGGTTTTCCTCGAGAGCTTTCTAACATATTCAGATAATCAATAAACACAGACGAAAACACTGATAGCAGTCACTGTAGAATACAAACATAGTAAACGGTATTTCAGTTATATTGCCTGTAATAATTTTCATATAAAAATGCATTGCGCAGTAACTGCTGCAAAAAAGAACTTTTTTCTTTGGTTTCGTCCGCCGATTTATTACAGTTTAACACTAACAAACATTGTTTAGTTACTATAAATGCAGTTGCGCGTGTATTTTTCAGACGATCAAACACAACTTATTTAAGGTATCGTGAACATCATGTGGTCGGCTCATACAGCTTAACGAGCAAAATGTGCTAATTCGCAACTATTTACAAACCGAACAGTAAGCGAGTGAAGGTGTGTCTTGCTGTTAAGATGAAGCAGCTTTCAGCTGTAAACCTACCTCTTCCACAATATACACAGCATTTAAAGGCTCCATACCACCTCCTTCTGTTGTTTTGAGACAACAAAACGCAATACAACTACACAGCAAAATAACAACGTTCCACTTGAACAGCTGATAAATTCAGTTACAGAGATACTCAATGTCCCAGAGAAAGAATTGCACTCTCAATTTCTGCTGCTCAAAAACTAAGATCATTGCTGTCTGATATCTAAATGTTTGCCAGCCTTTCCATAATTCCGTCGACGCATATAAAATTTGCGGATAAGCCAACAATTTATTTCTCAAGTAAGCCATGGCAATGGAAACGGCAGTAAGTTTTTAGATTTGTGAAAATCCAAGATCCATGTTTCATCTCAATATGTTTATCCAGTTTCTTAATATTTCACTTACTCGTACTAATAAGAAAAACTTTTACAAAAAATTACTTTTAATTGCGATGAACAGTAACTCCAAGTTGCAGTTTTAATGTTACCTGAATTGTTACATTCCATGTTTTTTTTTTTTTATATATTGTTTGAGTTCAGTTGAAATGAATTTATTTTTGCGAGGGACAGCTTGCTCCAGTGGTAATTACAATACACAATCCAATTGTTTTTATTATATTATTATCTTTATTATATTGTTATTATCATGAATACTGTCTTATATTTTTTCCTCCACTTATTTTCTTTTGCCTATTAAGAATTTAAAAGCTTAGTAAATTATTCATCGCTTCCTTTGGTAATGCGTTACAATCCGTGACACCGTAACTTAAAAGGAAAATTTTTCAGATCCCTTATGCATAACACCCAGCGACAGTTGAAAGTCGAGTGCCCGTGGTTATCCTTTCCTTTGCATCCACTACTCATAATTATTCTACCCTATCCATCCAATCCCCATCACCAAGAAATGCCTTAATCACCCTCTTGTTTACCAATACACAATCCATGCTCTTTTATCATATCAGTTACTGACTGGGTCCTGTGGTAATTTCCATACACAAATCGAGCTGATTTCTTTCGCACGCGCTCCAAAACCTGTGTTTGATCCTCAAAATGTTAGTCCCAAACTACAACACCAGATTCAACAAATGTCAGACCAAAGTTTTGTAACCGAATTACCTCGTTTCTATGGTGCACCCTTTACATCCCTTACCAACAAAAAAGGAATGATTAAAGGCAAACAAGGTGCCTAAGACGGGTTTATGCAAAATATTATTGAATGCAGGAAGTATAACACCAATAAAAATATAAAAAGTCGTTTTAGAAAGAGTTAATGCCCTTATTTTTAGGTAACATGAAACCAAACCTCAATACAAGCAAACAACAAGAAATAGTCAAATCCCAAACACTTTTAAACTGAAACAGACTGGTCTAATCAAAGAAAAATAATACCATAAATGACTACAGTAAAACTCTGAAAGTCTGTTCATATAGCCTTTTTTCATTTATAAAATCCAGTGCAAAATAATAATATATAGAATGAATTCTTTTCTATTACACAGGGTGATTTAGGAGGAATTAGGAATAATGAATGATGTGGTAGAATGAAGAAAATTGAGTAAAAAAAAAGTTCATATATACACGTGTCCGATTTTCATTCGTTTTCGAGATACAAGTGTTTGAATATTGGGAATAAAAGTAAACACAAGAGACGAATTACTCGCGCGCACTGTAAACACTGCAACCCCCATAAAGTACACCAAGACATACTCAGAAGAGGTACAGTTACTGTTGCAAGAGATGCAAAGTGTATTTGAGTTGTTGGTGGGATTTTCAAACATTTAACTTAAACCTTTATGTGTGTTTTTGTATGAATAAATAATTTTTATAAGCTCTTGATCACTTTCTAAGGTTTCTTTTAAGCATAACTTTTCCACACCTGTATCACCAAAGAATGGAAATTGGACACATGTTTATACTCAATATTGTTCATACTTCCACCTCCTTCAATATTTATCTTTCCTCCTGGATCACCCTGTATATAAAGAAATTATCCTAGATAACATAGTTTAATTTATTGTTAGTGTCTCATATCTTGCGCACTAGAATTGTCAGCAAGCAATAAAGAAAATGGTAATTGCATTTATGAAGTGATTTTGGGGAACCATGGAAAAGCAAAATCTGGTTTGAAGGGTCTCAAATTCACATCACACTGAATAACTGCATCAGCATTACTGCTCGCCCACCAGGTTCACTCAATCTGCTTGGAAATTTTCATTTACCAGTTTGGGTACTTTCTGTAAAATTATTTGATACTTTATATGTGAAATAATTGGGAGATGTACGCATCTACCAAATATATAATAGCTGATCTGGATAATTGGAAACAAAGGCAATTAAAAACTATTGAGGTTTTTCCTTTTTTTTTTTGTCTGTAGTGTTATGGCTCGTTGATACCACTGGGGCTGAGAAAGGATTGATGACAATGAATGGGAAGGAACTTAGCCATTCAATTTTGAAGGAACAAGCACAAAATTAACCTAAAGTAATCTATAGAAACCATGGAAAATAGAAAAGGAGACGGCATAACCAAGATCAGACGAGGATTCAAAACACTTTCTACCAGATGGCAAGCCCAACCTTCATACAGACAAAGTAAGCTTCCTCAGAGGCGAAGGTCAATTATGGTGATAGTAAAAAAACCAGTACACAACAGCAATCAAATAATAAAAATAATCTGATAAAGGGCTACAAGAAAGCTCTTACTGATTGCTTGTGTAGCTTTTCTTAATTACAAAAACCAATGCAAAATTATCATATGTATATTAAGAATGATCTTTTTTGTACTATACAAGGTGATTCAGGAGGAATGGTAAAAATTAACTTTCAAAAGAAGGCAAAAACTACTACTAAACTGCTATTCAAAACAAATGTAGCATTTAAAATGAAATACAGCTTACCTTAGAAAGGCAACTAACATCAACTCCAAAAGTATAATAGTAAAAAACTAAGGAAGGATAGGGAAATATGACCCAAACCTTACCACAGCCAAAGGCAGCTGGGAATGACAAACACAAACAAAAAGAACCGCAATGTTTCGGCGTACAGAAGTGAGACACCAGGTGGAGTCAGATGCATACACAGAAGACACCGTCTGGTGAATGGCGTTCGCTGGCGCAAATGGTAGTGCAGGACGGAGGGGAGTTCAAGTATTGCATCGATAATCAATACTTTTGATGGTATACTCACTGAAAGTGTCAGACCAACATATAATAAATAAGTGAGGACCCATGTATAAATCAAATTTTGAATAAGTACAAGTGAAAAATAAAATATAGAAGTAAAAGAAATATAAATAGTAGAGATAATAAGTGTCGGGTCTGGGGGAAGGAATTTATTGGAGATTGAGGCCTGGAGGATTTCTGGTGACCAGGAAATTCTGGTAGGCTAGTTCCCATCCATGTAGTTAAGAGGAGGTTGTGTTATCAGGGAAAACTCTGATTGCCCTAACTGAGAAACAGATGTTAAAATTATTCAGTTTGTAGGAACTGGCATGTTATGCAACTGGATGGGCTCATTGTTAGTATATACTGTCTGCCTGTGGCTATTCATTCTGACAGCAAGTGGGTTAGTAGTGTGGCCTATATATGAACTGGAGCAATGGTGGCATGTAAGTTGATATATGAGGTGTGTTGTCATGCAAGTAGCATGACCATTGATGGGGAATGTTTCCCCTGTGGTGGGATTGGAGTAAGTGGTAGTGGTGGTCATTAGTAAATGACGTAACAGAATCAAGATCTCCAATAGACCTGGAGAAACAACAAGAAAATCATATACATGATGCTAACTATATTTTTTACCAATTCCATGAAAGTAAATATGGAGTTCTATGATTGATATATAAGTTGACAGTCAATTACCTATCAAGAGTAAACTCCATCTTTAGTGAGATATCCTTAACAGGTCAAATTGACATAATCTTCACAACTTCGTGGTGAGATAGTTATAATAGAAACTCAGTGATTCGACAACAGGGCATGTCAAAAATCGCTGTTTTTTCATAATGCCTATACAGACACAATGTAGATTTAAGCAGTACACAGAATTGTAAGGAGGAAATGCAATGATTTTTACAGCAGCTAGTCTGAGACTAATAAGAATAGTTAGTTTGACCTCAGAACTGTTTATTTCTACCAGCTGTAAATTACCAAGATATACTCATGTCTCAAAGCACCAACAACGACAGTAACGTGAGAAGACACAACTTAATGTAAACCACCACTGAGGCTGCAAGTGGTGAAACAATTGTTCTCGTCATGAAACGGAATCTATCATATATCTCACACCTTGGTCTAGGTTATGTGTCAGTTACAGTAAGGAATAGCACATTACTTGTTACAGTTCACCTACATAACAGAAAAGAACTTCTATATTATATCCTTATTATATTTCAACAGAAATATGTAAGTAATATTTTGTACCATACCATCTTCAGTTACTACTAGCAAGGAACTAAAGAGCAGGAATTTTACAGGCCCACCACAACTATATTATTTGAAGCAAAATATAAGTCAGTGGTTTGAAACATATGCACGACACTTCACTGAAAAACACACCCCTACCTAATGAAACACATGTGAATAATTTATCAGTAGACTTGTGCAGGAAAATTCAGTTAGCAGCATGTGGATACTAACAAATGTGAACTCTATACGTGTAGGGTGTAGCTTAGACTGAAAAGTGAATCTTTTCCAATATTCTGTCCGATAAACACAAAAATGTATCAATAAATCACATTCCTTAACTAGTAAATATAAAATACACTTTAAGAACTTCATATTTAACTGAAAATGGAAAGCAAGCTACTCAATAAACCAATTTTCACACAACTAGAAATAGGTTTTCCTCGAGAGCTTTCTAACATATTCAGATAATCAATAAACACAGACGAAAACACTGATAGCAGTCACTGTAGAATACAAACATAGTAAACGGTATTTCAGTTATATTGCCTGTAATAATTTTCATATAAAAAATGCATTGCGCAGTAACTGCTGCAAAAAAGAACTTTTTTCTTTGGTTTCGTCCGCCGATTTATTACAGTTTAACACTAACAAACATTGTTTAGTTACTATAAATGCAGTTGCTGTATTGCAGTTTCAGACGATCAAACACAACTTATTTAAAGGTATCGTGAATATCATGTGGTAGGCTCATACAGCTTAACGAGCAAAATGTGCTAATTCGCACTATTTACAAACCGAACAGTAAGCGAGTGAAGGTGTGTCTTGCTGTTAAGATGAAGCAGCTTTCAGCTGTAAACCTACCTCTTCCACAATATACACAGCATTTAAAGGCTCCATACCACCTCCTTCTGTTGTTTTGAGACAACAAAACGCAATACAACTACACAGCAAAATAACAACGTTACACGTGAACAGCTGATAAATTCAGCTACAGAGATACTCAATGTCCCAGAGAAAGAATAGCACTCTCAATTTCTGCTGCTCAAAAACTAAGATATCTAAATGTTTGCCAGCCTTTCCATAATTCCGTCGACGCATATAAAATTTGCGGATAAGCCAACAATTTATTTCTCAAGTAAGCCATGGCAATGGAAACGGCAGTAAGTTTTTAAATTTGTGAAAATCCAAGATCCATGTTTCATCTCAATATGTTTATCCAGTTTCTTAATATTTCACTTACTCGTACTAATAAGAAAAACTTTTACAAAAAATTACTTTAATTGCGATGAACAGTTACTCCAAGTTGCAGTTTTAATGTTACCTGAAATTGTTCATTCCATGTTTTTTTTTTATATTGTTTGAGTTCAGTTGAAATGAATTTATTTTGTGAAGGACAGCTTGCTCCAGTGGTAATTACAATACACAATCCAATTGTTTTTATTATATTATTATCTTTATTATATTGTTATTATCATGAATACTGTCTTATATTTTTTCCTCCACTTATTTTCTTTTGCCTATTAAGAATTTAAAAGCTTAGTAAATTATTCATCGCTTCCTTTGGTAATGCGTTACAATCCGTGACACCGTAACTTAAACGGAAAATTTTTCAGATCCCTTATGCATAACACCCAGCGACAGTTGAAAGTCGAGTGCCCGTGGTTATCCTTTCCTTTGCATCCACTACTCATAATTATTCTACCCTATCCATCCAATCCCCATTACCAAGAAATGCCTTAATCACCCTCTTGTTTACCAATTACACAATCCAGCTCTTTTATCATATCAGTTACTGACTGGGTCCTGTGGTAATTTCCATACACAAATCGAGCTGATTTCTTTCGCACGCGCTCCAAAACCTGTGTTTGATCCTCAAAATGTTAGTCCCAAACTACAACACCAGATTCAACAAATGTCAGACCAAAGTTTTGTAACTGAATTACCTCGTTTCTATGGTGCACACTTTACATCCCTTACCAACAAAAAAAGGAATGATTAAAGGCATACAAGGTGCCTAAGACGGGTTTATGCAAAATATTATTGAATGCAGGAAGTATAACACCAATAAAAATATAAAAAGTCGTTTTAGAAAGAGTTAATGCCCTTATTTTTAGGTAACATGAAACCAAACCTCAATACAAGCAAACAACAAGAAATAGTCAAGTCCCAAACACTTTTAAACTGAAACAGACTGGTCTAATCAAAGAAAAATAATACCATAAATGACTACAGTAAAACTCTGAAAGTCTGTCCATATAGCCTTTTTTCATTTATAAAATCCTCTGCAAAATAATAATAATATATATATATATATATATAAAGAATGAATTCTTTTCTATTACACAGGGTGATTTAGGAGGAATGAGGAATAATGAAAGATGTGGTAGAATGAAGAAAATTGAGTAAAAAAAAAAAGTTCATATATACACGTGTCCGATTTTCATTCGTTTTCGAGATACAAGTGTTTGAATATTGGGAATAAAAGTAAACACAAGAGACGAATTACTCGCGCGCACTGTAAACACTGCAACCCCCATGAAAGTACACCAAGACATACTCAGAAGAGGTACAGTTACTGTTGCAAGAGATGCAAAGTGTATTTGAGTTGTTGGTGGGATTTTCAAACATTTAACTTAAACCTTTATGTGTGTTTTTGTATGAATAAATAATTTTTATAAGCTCTTGATCACTTTCTAAGGTTTCTTTTAAGCATAACTTTTCCACACCTGTATCACCAAAGAATGGAAATTGGACACATGTTTATACTCAATAATGTTCATACTTCCACCTCCTTCAATATTTATCTCTCCTCCTGGATCACCCTGTATATAAAGAAATATCCTAGATAACATAGTTTAATTTTTTGTTAGTGTCTCATATCTTGCGCACTAGAATTGTCAGCAAGCAATAAAGAAAATGGTAATTGCATTTATGAAGTGATTTTGGGGAACCATGGAAAAGCAAAATCTGGTTTGAAGGGTCTCAAATTCACATCACACTGAATAACTGCATCAGCATTACTGCTCGCCCACCAGGTTCACTCAATCTGCTTGGAAATTTTCATTTACCAGTTTGGGTACTTTCTGTAAAATTATTTGATACTTTATATGTGAAATAATTGGGAGATGTACGCATCTACCAAATATATAATAGCTGATCTGGATAATTGGAAACAAAGGCAATTAACAACTATTGAGGTTTTTCCTTTTTTTTATCTGTAGTGTTATCGCTCGTTGATACCACTGGGGCTGAGAAAGGATTGATGACAATGAATGGGAAGGAACTTAGCCATTCAATTTTGAAGGAACAAGCACAAAATTAACCTAAAGTAATCTATAGAAACCATGGAAAATAGAAAAGAGGACGGCATAACCAAGATCAGACCAGGATTCAAAACACTTTCTACCAGATGGCAAGCCCAACCTTCATACAGACAAAGTAAGCTTCCTCAGAGGCGAAGGTCACCACTTATGGTGATAGTAAAAAAACCAGTACACAACAGCAATCAAATAATAAAAATAATCTGATAAAGGGCTACAAGAAAGCTCTTACTGATTGCTTGTGTAGCTTTTCTTAATTACAAAAACCAATGCAAAATTATCATATGTATATTAAGAATGATCTTTTTTGTACTATACAAGGTGATTCAGGAGGAATGGTAAAAATTAACTTTCAAAAGAAGGCAAAAACTACTACTAAACTGCTATTCAAAACAAATGTAGCATTTAAAAAGAAATACAGCTTACCTTAGAAAGGCAACTAACATCAACTCCAAAAGTATAATAGTAAAAAACTAAGGAAGGATAGGGAAATATGACCCAAACCTTACCACAGCCAAAGGCAGCTGGGAATGACAAACAAACAAACAAAAAGAACCGCAATGTTTCGGCGTACAGAAGTGAGACACCAGGTGGAGTCAGATGCATACACAGAACACACCGTCTGGTGAATGGCGTTGCTGGCGCAAATGGTAGTGCAGGACGGAGGGGAGTTCAAGTATTGCATCGATAATCAATACTTTTGATGGTATACTCACTGAAAGTGTCAGACCAACATATAATAAATAAGTGAGGACCCATGTATAAATCAAATTTTGAATAAGTACAAGTGAAAAATAAAATATAGAAGTAAAAGAAATATAAATAGTAGAGATAATAAGTGTCGGGTCTGGGGGAAGGAATTTATTGGAGATTGAGGCCTGGAGGATTTCTGGTGACCAGGAAATTCTGGTAGGCTAGTTCCCATCCACGTAGTTAAGAGGAGGTTGTGTTATCAGGGAAAACTCTGATTGCCCTAACTGAGAAACAGATGTTAAAATTATTCAGTTTGTAGGAACTGGAATGTTATGCAACTGGATGGGCCTCATTGTTAGTATATACTGTCTGCCTGTGGCTATTCATTCTGACAGCAAGTGGGTTAGTAGTGTGGCCTATATATGAACTGGAGCAATGGTGGCATGTAAGTTGATATATGAGGTGTGTTGTCATGCAAGTAGCATGACCATTGATGGGGAATGTTTCCCCTGTGGTGGGATTGGAGTAAGTGGTAGTGGTGGTCATTAGTAAATGACGTAACAGAATCAAGATCTCCAATAGACCTGGAGAAACAACAAGAAAATCATATACATGATGCTAACTACTGTATATTTTTTACCAATTCCATGAAAGTAAATATGGAGTTCTATGATTGATATATAAGTTGACAGTCAATTACCTATCAAGAGTAAACTCCATCTTTAGTGAGATATCCTTAACAGGTCAAATTGACATAATCTTCACAACTTCGTGGTGAGATGTTATAATAGAAACTCAGTGATTCGACAACAGGGCATGTCATAAAATCGCTGTTTTTTCATAATGCCTATACAGACACAATGTAGATTTAAGCAGTACACAGAATTGTAAGGAGGAAATGCAATGATTTTTACAGCAGCTAGTCTGAGACTAATAAGAATAGTTAGTTTGACCTCAGAACTGTTTATTTCTACCAGCTGTAAATTACCAAGATATACTCATGTCTCAAAGCACCAACAACGACAGTAACGTGAGAAGACACAACTTAATGTAAACCACCACTGAGGCTGCAAGTGGTGAAACAAATTGTTCTCGTCATGAAACGGAATCTATCATATATCTCACACCTTGGTCTATGGTTATGTGTCAGTTACAGTAAGGAATAGCACATTACTTGTTACAGTTCACCTACATAACAGAAAAGAACTTCTATATTATATCCTTATTTATTTCAACAGAAATATGTAAGTAATATTTTGTACCATACCATCTTCAGTTACTACTAGAAAGGAACTAAAGAGCAGGAATTTTACAGGCCCACCACAACTATATTATTTGAAGCAAAATATAAGTCAGTGGTTTGAAACATATGCACGACACTTCACTGAAAAACACACCCCTACCTAATGAAACACATGTGAATAATTTATCTGTAGACTTGTGCAGGAAAATTCAGCTAGCAGCATGTGGATACTAACAAATGTGAACTCTATACGTGTAGGGTGTAGCTTAGACTGAAAAGTGAATCTTTTCCAATATTCTGTCCGATAAACACAAAAATGTATCAATAAATCACATTCCTTAACTAGTAAATATAAAATACACTTTAAGAACTTCATATTTAACTGAAAATGGAAAGCAAGCTACTCAATAAACCAATTTTCACACAACTAGAAATAGGTTTTCCTCGAGAGCTTTCTAACATATTCAGATAATCAATAAACACAGACGAAAACACTGATAGCAGTCACTGTAGAATACAAACATAGTAAACGGTATTTCAGTTATATTGCCTGTAATAATTTTCATATAAAAAATGCATTGCGCAGTAACTGCTGCAAAAAAAGAACTTTTTTCTTTGGTTTCGTCCGCCGATTTATTACAGTTTAACACTAACAAACATTGTTTAGTTACTATAAATGCAGTTGCTGTATATGCAGTTTCAGACGATCAAACACAACTTATTTAAAGGTATCGTGAATATCATGTGCTAATGTGCTAATTCGCACTATTTACAAACCGAACAGTAAGCGAGTGAAGGTGTGTCTTGCTGTTAAGATGAAGCAGCTTTCAGCTGTAAACCTACCTCTTCCACAATATACACAGCATTTAAAGGCTCCATACCACCTCCTTCTGTTGTTTTGAGACAACAAAACGCAATACAACTACACAGCAAAATAACAACGTTACACGTGAACAGCTGATAAATTCAGCTACAGAGATACTCAATGTCCCAGAGAAAGAATAGCACTCTCAATTTCTGCTGCTCAAAAACTGATATCTAAATGTTTGCCAGCCTTTCCATAATTCCGTCGACGCATATAAAATTTGCGGATAAGCCAACAATTTATTTCTCAAGTAAGCCATGGCAATGGAAACGGCAGTAAGTTTTTAAATTTGTGAAAATCCAAGATCCATGTTTCATCTCAATATGTTTATCCAGTTTCTTAATATTTCACTTACTCGTACTAATAAGAAAAACTTTTACAAAAAATTACTTTTAATTGCGATGAACAGTTACTCCAAGTTGCAGTTTTAATGTTACCTGAAATTGTTCATTCCATGTTTTTTTTTTTTTATATATTGTTTGAGTTCAGTTGAAATGAATTTATTTTGTGAAGGACAGCTTGCTCCAGTGGTAATTACAATACACAATCCAATTGTTTTTATTATATTATTATCTTTATTATATTGTTATTATCATGAATACTGTCTTATATTTTTTCCTCCACTTATTTTCTTTTGCCTATTAAGAATTTAAAAGCTTAGTAAATTATTCATCGCTTCCTTTGGTAATGCGTTACAATCCGTGACACCGTAACTTAAACGGAAAATTTTTCAGATCCCTTATGCATAACACCCAGCGACAGTTGAAAGTCGAGTGCCCGTGGTTATCCTTTCCTTTGCATCCACTACTCATAATTATTCTACCCTATCCATCCAATCCCCATTACCAAGAAATGCCTTAATCACCCTCTTGTTTACCAATTACACAATCCAGCTCTTTTATCATATCAGTTACTGACTGGGTCCTGTGGTAATTTCCATACACAAATCGAGCTGATTTCTTTCGCACGCGCTCCAAAACCTGTGTTTGATCCTCAAAATGTTAGTCCCAAACTACAACACCAGATTCAACAAATGTCAGACCAAAGTTTTGTAACTGAATTACCTCGTTTCTATGGTGCACACTTTACATCCCTTACCAACAAAAAAAGGAATGATTAAAGGCATACAAGGTGCCTAAGACGGGTTTATGCAAAATATTATTGAATGCAGGAAGTATAACACCAATAAAAATATAAAAGTCGTTTTAGAAAGAGTTAATGGCCCTTATTTTTAGGTAACATGAAACCAAACCTCAATACAAGCAAACAACAATGAAATAGTCAAGTCCCAAACACTTGTAAACTGAAACAGACTGGTCTAATAAAAGAAAAATAATTCCATAAATGACTACAGTAAAACTCTGAAAGTCTGTTCATATAGCCTTTTTTCATTTATAAAATCCTCTGCAAAATAATAATATATATATATATATATAAAGAATGAATTCTTTTCTATTACACAGGGTGATTTAGGAGGAATGAGGAATAATGAAAGATGTGGTAGAATGAAGAAAATTGAGTAAAAAAAAAAGTTCATATATACACGTGTCCGATTTTCATTCGTTTTCGAGATACAAGTGTTAGAATATTGGGAATAAAAGTAAACACAAGAGACGAATTACTCGCGCGCACTGTAAACACTGCAACCCCCATGAAAGTACACCAAGACATACTCAGAAGAGGTACAGTTACTGTTGCAAGAGATGCAAAGTGTATTTGAGTTGTTGGTGGGATTTTCAAACATTTAACTTAAACCTTTATGTGTGTTTTTGTATGAATAAATAATTTTTATAAGCTCTTGATCACTTTCTAAGGTTTCTTTTAAGCATAACTTTTCCACACCTGTATCACCAAAGAATGGAAATTGGACACATGTTTATACTCAATATTGTTCATACTTCCACCTCCTTCAATATTTATCTTTCCTCCTGGATCACCCTGTATATAAAGAAATATCCTAGATAACATAGTTTAATTTTTTGTTAGTGTCTCATATCTTGCGCACTAGAATTGTCAGCAAGCAATAAAGAAAATGGTAATTGCATTTATGAAGTGATTTTGGGGAACCATGGAAAACCAAAATCTGGATTGAAGGGTCTAAAATTCACATCACACTGAATAACTGCATCAGCATTACTGCTCGCCCACCAGGTTCACTCAATCTGCTTGGAAATTTTCATTTACCAGTTTGGGTACTTTCGGTAAAATTATTTGATACTTTATATATGAAATAATTGGGAGATGTACGTATCTACCAAATATATAATAGCTGATCTGGATAATTGGAAACAAAGGCAATTAACAACTATTGAGGTTTTTCCTTTTTTTTTTGGTCTGTAGTGTTATGGCTCGTTGATACCACTGGGGCTGAGAAAGGATTGATGACAATGAATGGGAAGGAACTTAGCCATTCAATTTTGAAGGAACAAGCACAAAATTAACCTAAAGTAATCTATAGAAACCATGGAAAATAGAAAAGGGGACGGCATAACCAAGATCAGACCAGGATTCAAAACACTTTCTACCAGATGGCAAGCCCAACCTTCATACAGACAAAGTAAGCTTCCTCAGAGGCGAAGGTCAATTATGGTGATAGTAAAAAAACCAGTACACAACAGCAATCAAATAATAAAAATAATCTGATAAAGGGCTACAAGAAAGCTCTTACTGATTGCTTGTGTAGCTTTTCTTAATTACAAAAACCAATGCAAAATTATCATATGTATATTAAGAATGATCTTTTTTGTATTATACAAGGTGATTCAGGAGGAATGGTAATAATTAACTTTCAAAAGAAGGCAAAAACTACTACTAAACTGCTATTCAAAATAAATGTAGCATTTAAAAAGAAATACAGCTTACCTTAGAAAGGCAACTAACATCAACTCCAAAAAAAACTAAGGAAGGATAGGGAAATATGACCCAAAACTTACCACAGCCAAAGGCAGCTGGGAATGACAAAAAAGAACCGCAATATTTCGGCGTACAGAAGTGAGACACCAGGTGGAGTCAGATGCATACACAGAACACACCGTCTGGTGAATGGCGTCGCTGGTGCGAATGGTAGTGCAGGACGGAGGGGAGTTCAAGTATTGCATCGATAATCAATACTTTTGATGGTATACTCACTGAAAGTGTCAGACCAACATATAATAAATAAGTGAGGACACATGTATAAATCAAATTTTGAATAAGTACAAGTGAAAAATAAAATATAGAAGTAAAAGAAATATAAATAGTAGAGATAATAAGTGTTGGGTCTGGGGGAAGGAATTTATTGGAGATTGAGGCCTGGAGGATTTCTGGTGTCCAGGAAATTCTGGTAGGCTAGTTCCCATCCACGTAGTTAAGAGGAGGTTGTGTTATCAGGGAAAACTCTGATTGCCCTAACTGAGAAACAGATGTTAAAATTATTCAGTTTGTAGGAACTGGCATGTTATGCAACTGGATGGGCCTCATTGTTAGTATATACTGTCTGCCTGTGGCTATTCATTCTGACAGCAAGTGGGTTAGTAGTGTGGCCTATATATGAACTGGAGCAATGGTGGCATGTAAGTTGATATATGAGGTGTGTTGTCATGCAAGTAGCATGACCATTGATGGGGAATGTTTCCCCTGTGGTGGGATTGGAGTAAGTGGTAGTGGTGGTCATTAGTAAATGACGTAACAGAATCAAGATCTCCAATAGACCTGGAGAAACAACAAGAAAATCATATACATGATGCTAACTATATTTTTTACCAATTCCATGAAAGTAAATATGGAGTTCTATGATTGATATATAAGTTGACAGTCAATTACCTATCAAGAGTAAACTCCATCTTTAGTGAGATATCCTTACCAGGTCAAATTGACATAATCTTCACAACTTCGTGGTGAGATGTTATAATAGAAACTCAGTGATTCGACAACAGGGCATGTCATAAAATCGCTGTGTTTTCATAATGCCTATACAGACACAATGTAGATTTAAGCAGTACACAGAATTGTAAGGAGGAAAAGCAATGATTTTTTACAGCAGCAACAAAAAAAGGAAGAGAGTTGAAGTTACTATTATCTACGAGCTAGTCTGAGACTAATAAGAATAGTTAGTTTGACCTCAGAACTGTTTATTTCTACCAGCTGTAAATTACCAAGATATACTCATGTCTCAAAGCACCAACAACGACAGTAACGTGAGAAGACACAACTTAATGTAAACCACCACTGAGGCTGCAAGTGGTGAAACAAATTGTTCTCATCATGAAACGGAATCTATCATATATATCTCACACCTTGGTCTAAGGTTATGTGTCAGTTACAGTAAGGAATAGCACATTACTTGTTACAGTTCACCTACATAACAGAAAAGAACTTCTATATTATATCCTTATATTTATTTCAACAGAAATATGTAAGTAATATTTTGTACCATACCATCTTCAGTTACTACTAGCAAGGAACTAAAGAGCAGGAATTTTACAGGCCCACCACAACTATATTATTTGAAGCAAAATATAAGTCAGTGGTTTGAAACATATGCACAACACTTCACTGAAAAACACACCCCTACCTAATGAAACACATGTGAATAATTTATCAGTAGACTTGTGCAGGAAAATTCAGTTAGCAGCATGTGGATACTAACAAATGTGAACTCTATACGTGTAGGGTGTAGCTTAGACTGAAAAGTGAATCTTTTCCAATATTCTGTCCGATAAACACAAAAATGTATCAATAAATCACATTCCTTAACTAGTAAATATAAAATACACTTTAAGAACTTCATATTTAACTGAAAATGGAAAGCAAGCTACTCAATAAACCAATTTTCACACAACTAGAAATAGGTTTTCCTCGAGAGCTTTCTAACATATTCAGATAATCAATAAACACAGACGAAAACACTGATAGCAGTCACTGTAGAATACAAACATAGTAAACGGTATTTCAGTTATATTGCCTGTAATAATTTTCATATAAAAAATGCATTGCGCAGTAACTGCTGCAAAAAAAGAACTTTTTTCTTTGGTTTCGTCCGCCGATTTATTACAGTTTAACACTAACAAACATTGTTTAGTTACTATAAATGCAGTTGCGCGTGTATTTTTCAGACGATCAAACACAACTTATTTAAAGGTATCGTGAATATCATGTGGTCGGCTCATACAGCTTAACGAGCAAAATGTGCTAATTCGCAACTATTTACAAACCGAACAGTAAGCGAGTGAAGGTGTGTCTTGCTGTTAAGATGAAGCAGCTTTCAGCTGTAAACCTACCTCTTCCACAATATACACAGCATTTAAAGGCTCCATACCACCTCCTTCTGTTGTTTTGAGACAACAAAACGCAATACAACTACACAGCAAAATAACAACGTTCCACTGTGAACAGCTGATAAATTCAGCTACAGAGATACTCAATGTCCCAGAGAAAGAATAGCACTCTCAATTTCTGCTGCTCAAAACTAGATCATTGCTGTCTGATATCTAAATGTTTGCCAGCCTTTCCATAATTCCGTCGACGCATATAAAATTTGCGGATAAGCCAACAATTTATTTCTCAAGTAAGCCATGGCAATGGAAACGGCAGTAAGTTTTTAGATTTGTGAAAATCCAAGATCCATGTTTCATCTCAATATGTTTATCCAGTTTCTTAATATTTCACTTACTCGTACTAATAAGAAAAACTTTTACAAAAAATTACTTTTAATTGCGATGAACAGTTACTCCAAGTTGCAGTTTTAATGTTACCTGAAATTGTTCATTCCATTTTTTTTTTTATATTGTTTGAGTTCAGTTGAAATGAATTAATTTTGTGAAGGACAGCTTGCTCCAGTGGTAATTACAATACACAATCCAATTGTTTTTATTATATTATTATCTTTATTATATTGTTATTATCATGAATACTGTCTTATATTTTTTCCTCCACTTATTTTCTTTTGCCTATTAAGAATTTAAAAGCTTAGTAAATTATTCATCGCTTCCTTTGGTAATGCGTTACAATCCGTGACACCGTAACTTAAACGGAAAATTTTTCAGATCCCTTATGCATAACACCCAGCGACAGTTGAAAGTCGAGTGCCCGTGGTTATCCTTTCCTTTGCATCCACTACTCATAATTATTCTACCCTATCCATCCAATCCCCATTACCAAGAAATGCCTTAATCACCCTCTTGTTTACCAATTACACAATCCAGCTCTTTTATCATATCAGTTACTGACTGGGTCCTGTGGTAATTTCCATACACAAATCTAGCTGATTTCTTTCGCACGCGCTCCAAAACCTGTGTTTGATCCTCAAAATGTTAGTCCCAAACTACAACACCAGATTCAACAAATGTCAGACCAAAGTTATGTAACCGAATTACCTCGTTTCTATGGTGCACCCTTTACATCCCTTAACAACAAAAAAAGGAATGATTAAAGGCAAACAAGGTCTTAAAGTTGATTCCAGTCCAGCTCCTTTATTCTCTAAGTGAGTCGATTGTGTTCTTCGGTAATTTTCGCAGACAAATCTAGATTTCCTTAAATGTACCCTCTCAGACTCCGCCAAAAGTAGATCCCCTACTACACTACCCCCACTACAAAATTCAAACACTAGAATAACGAAAGTTTAGTAACCCCTAGTCCCTTCACTGATCTGGTGCATTCCCTCATTACTCTCTTCAGTAAATGAAGGATTCTGAAACCTGTTCCTATCACCTGCGAAATGTAAACTGCCTAGTTCAGTTTATTAACAAATGTTAGTCAGATATTTATTGATTTATATTATTGTATTATATTGTAAAATATACTTAAGTTCTTAAATAAGAAATCCCCCCTGCCCCCTACAATGATAAATAATCTTTGGTATTTTTACCTTTGTTCCTAAAAAATTGAGACTTCTTGTTCTTTATCTCCATTCCACGTTGAAACATCAATCTAGATATCCCATCGATGCAAGCTTGCAAATGTTCACTGTCTTCTCCAGTTTTGATCTGTTATATACAAGGTAATTCTAGTAAAGGTAGGGCCCGAAGCGAAACGAGCGGCGATTGGCTGTTGAAATGATGTTACTGCAGGAGCTAACACAAGCAATGGATACAAGCGGCAAATAAGCGAAGCGTGCTGCTGTTCAAAACTATTCAATTTACGGATGCCAGTGCAATTAATTCAATGAAATATTTTAAGTATTTGATAGTCAGATTCACATACCTTGTTATGTTAGTTTTTCTCCGCATCTGGAACGGACGATGCGAGGAGCTGGCGAGATTTCCTCCTATGTGCCGCTGCCGCCTTTTGTATTTTCAGTTTTGCATTCATGTAACGTATACGAATAAACATTCTTGTCCTTACATAGAGTTTTATCACTTCCACTGGCACCTCTGGATATTTTCCTATTATTTTGGCACAAATTCTTTTAACAATATTCTTTTCTTTCGACATATAATCACAACCATTCACATCCATAAAAATTAGTTCAAATTGTGACACTTTATTTAACCAGTCATCGGATGGTACAATAAAACTTTCACGTGATAGTACTTCTATCCATGCAGATTTTGATGTAGATGCAGCCGGACACATTAAAGATGTAGATGTTCCCATTGTAGCATCGAATTTTCTTCCTCGGTGAGCGATGTAACCAGCAAGATAACGAAACCCTTCAATTGAGCAATCTGGTCCTTCTGTAAATGAAGACTGATCAGTATCAGCTTCGAAAGAAATATTAAAATCTTGAAGGTCGGAATCCCCTTCAATCAGAGTTAGTGGTTCAGACATATGAGGTAATATCTCCTGTAGAAGTTGAGACGTTAAAATAACCTGACTTTCATCCATCTCTACGGATGTTTCACTTGATACGGGAATGTAAGTTGCATTTTTTCCCAACAATAGTAGCGGTAGCCGGTGTTTCACATCAGTTGGTGAGGTGTTCAGATGAAAATGACCGATGCCTCTTATCTGAAAGAAAAAATTCTCTAAACAATCTTGATTCAGGCGAGCTGTCAAAATGTATTTCACTTGTAAACTCTGCAGATCTGAGTACAGACCAAATACAGATCGGATGGTTGTCATAAATCCATTCTGGAATGGAAGAAGTTGTTTTGAACTACCAACTTGCATATTTTCACAGTATTCATACATCTGTCTCAAAATTATTTCTTGAATATCATGGTGAACACCATATCCACATGCTAACGGCTTGTTGTCAAACTGTACTCTGCTATTCATAATGTCAAACGAGTCGTTGACAAGCTGGAAAAAATTAGCAACGTATTCTTCTTCTGGCATGAAATAGGGTATTGCTTGTGCTGTAGTGTTAGAAAACAGTTGCAATGCCAAATATACCCTCTGGCGCTCCCTTCCTTTAACTGATAAGTTGGGGCACACTTTTATTTCACCACTATCCAATTCGATTAATTTTTCAACCACTATTTTCAAAACTTTTTTGCCACTTGGAAGAATAAACCCGTCATCAATAAAATGATTCCTTAGCAGCAGTTTATATAGATGAGGAACATCTGAAAACACCCATATTCTTTTATCAGTATTTCTCGGATTCTGAAAGCACGTATTTGTATGACTTACATTAAGTTCTTTCCAAACACAGCGATTCTTTGTGCCGAGATCAGCAACAATAGCAACAACATTGTAACCGGCGTCTTCAAGGCTGCAAATAATTGATTTTAACAATGCCACTGTCATCTGAACGTCGAAATCGTAGTACATGGGCTGTTTCCAGCCACTGAAAATACCACGAATCATAGCAAATTGTACATTACTATGCGGCCCTATGATACGATCTTCTTTCTGGTCGTAAACAATGCTACTATCCACATTCATTTCATCAAATGACGAGACACACACACGATCAGCGTAGGAAAATGTTAATGCCTGAACTTTCATTAGCTGTATTACATCCTGCTGCACACCTGTCAGACAGCGAAAAGAACGGGAGATACTCCGTTTCAAAGTTGACAAACCTGGCAGCGGAAAATGAAGCTTATTTCTCAAAAACAAATAGCACATTTTGGAAATAGCACGTAATGTCACTGCTTTGCAAATATCATCACTGTTCCCATTAACATGTTTCTTTCCTGATACTAAACATTTAACCTGGTTTTCCGAAAATATGTTTTTCAGTACTTTTGTCGCCTCGTTGTGTACTAATTTCTTGATATTATTCTTGAGCTCTGTTTGTTTCTGGGAAGTCACTATCAATTCCTCACGCAGATATTTGTTCTTAATCTTCAAAGTTAAACATGTAGCTTCCAGTTTTTTTGTTTTCTCTTCAAGTTCTTTCACACGTCTTTTTAGTAACATAATTTCTTCAGAATCAATATTTGAGGTTGAAGTGCATTGGTCCATTTTTTTTTTTTTTTTTTTTTATGCAACACACTGACAAAGGTTTCAACAGCTCTTTTCCTCACATATCTGGCTTGATATCTATCAGTTCTTCTGCTTTGGTTTGTCTAATGTTGGTTGGTGAACTTTGAATGGCAGTAGACGTGCAATGAGCATTAAACACCATCTTAGGAAGATTAACACTCGGCACAGAACCTGGTTTATGTATTTTCTTTGGAGGTAAATTTAGTAACTCGGCTTGCAAATCACGAACATAATCTTCTGGCACAAAATGCGAACACACAGTTGTTGTTGCTGTACTGAAATCAACCCATATTTTCCTGAGCTGTAGATCCTTTGGAAAGGTATGATACGTAATACCAGTACCTTTAGTTTTTATGCTGTAAGTTGTACAGCCCGCGACAGCACATCCAGGCATGTTAGCACAATTTAAACCAAGTTATAAGCAAAATCACAATCGAAATACACCACGCGCCCGTATACTCAAATACACCGACAACACATAGTGCTCCTGCGGTGACGTCATGCGCAGAGCCAGAAATTTGAGATCGATCTGCGCATACCAATCGGACCCCCTGTGTTATATCATTTGCAAACAACAGAGCTTGTAAACCTATATCACAATTATTTGTCAAAGTAATTCGTAGCAATGGAGAGAATACAATACTTATACATGATATAATTCTCCATTTTTCTTCTGTAATGATTTTCTTTTTACCTTTTAAGAATTCCTCCATCCAGGAAGTAAATTTTTAATATACTCCAGTGGGTTTTATCTTGTTTATAACTGTCTTAAATCTCATTCTGTCGAATGTCTTCGCGATATGTAGTACTGTGCTATAAACCTGGCATACTTTGACCATTTCATCCAAACTATCTAGCAGCTAGTGCTCCAGCTGAGATTCACATGAATATCCTTGCTTTAAGCGAAGTTCCAGCTGTGCAAACAGGTTTATTTCCTCACAGATATTTTTCACGTGATCACATATCAACCTCCTATTAATGTACCTACCACTTATGTCAAACTATTTTGCCACTAATGCTTAACCCTATTTATCGCCGTTGCTTGACGGACCAATACTACTACCTCATTTTTTATGTTCTCTAGTAAGCGAGAAGTCTCCAGACGCAATCTAATCTACATTTAAAGTAAACTACACTGTCATAACCATCATTCTTTAATATGTCTGCAGTAATTTTATCCACATCGGAAGCTCTGCACTTTTTTAGATTTCCTAGTTTTATCTGATGCTTCATTACCACTGTGATTAAATTAAATTGGGTTTAATTTCCCTGAGTTATTTGGTCTGCTCATTTCGAGGAATGTGGAGAAGCTCCCTTTTTGGTTTACTCTCACCATTTCCTGAATATTAGTCCATAATGGTCTCTGTCTTCTTCAGATCATCGGTAACTTCCTCTCCACAGTTTCTTATCTCCCTAGTTCTATCCTCAGTTTCTACTTCCATTTTTTTTCGCCCACTCATTACTCCTTACATATAGACGCTCTTCCCCTTATTTATCATTTCCCGTCCACGCCCTATAATCTGTAATGGCCTCATTAAGCCAGTTACTTAATAATCTCAGTAGCTTCCTCCTTATGCCTATCCACAATTTCTTGAATACACCCTCATTCCCTCAGTCTCTAATCATAGCCATTGAATCTTCTAGATTCATTATTCAGATGTCCTTCTACACCAATAATTTCATAAACTCATCTTTAGCTTCCCTCATAGCTACTACTATTTCATTTTTGTTTCAAATGTCCACTACTGCGTTTCTGTCACTTACATCTGCTGTTATATCATCTCACACACCGTTCTAGCCTCCTCAACTTACTACATTAGTATACAGTATCATTACTTCTCCTCAATTTTTCTGTTTTAGTATAAATATTTCTATCCCTACTTTTATTATCTACTTCAAATCTTTCCACTTCGTCTCCACTGTTCTTGCGCTTTCGTGCTTTACGCTGAAGCATACCTTAGGATCTTTTTGGTTTTGTAAGTTTGTGCCTTTTCACATTTGTACATATTACTACCGTCAGTACTGGCCATTTCATTATTGACTTCGTTATCACTTATTTCTTCAGTCGCTTGAAACCCCACAAGGTTAACATTGGGATTTATTGGAAAGATATCCTATATGTCTGATTCCCTTGTTCTCTGGTCTACCACTTATGAAGAACCTCCTTCCAATACTAATATATTATAGGCAAATCTTGATTCGCTTCCATTGTTAATCTTATTACCTTCACAGTTGATACCTGATAATTTTAAATCCTCATCAATAATGACCATTCCTGTGCTCACTTTTGACCTCTGAATATGAATTTAGTTTCTGGTTGAACTATCACACTGCTTCAGAGGCAGTCGTGAAAAAATCAATTGATTTGTTTAGATATTAAAGCCAATATAAAGATCTAGTCTGTTAGATTTATTAACGTACCAAACATAAAACCAGCAAAGAGATTATAAGCGATGATAGAGCAATGAAAGATGAAAAGATACAAAAATAATGTTATATTATTTAATGAAAACGTCATTATGTGGATGATAAACCAGTTCATCAGTGACCATCTTTAAACTCTAGTTACTGGATCAGAAAATTATATTAAAAAGGTTCTAACAATTCTTGATTGTCGGTCTAGACTGCTTTCTAGAATTTTTACAAAATTGAGAAACTTTGGAATTGTGCAAGAACGTTCATCACAGTCTAACGCTATTATTGTTATGGTACCAGAAAATATGATGTGAGTCTCACAAAACAAGGAATTTAAACTATTATTCTTAATTTCTCTCCCAGATAGAGGGATGAAATATTGTCATATCTCCACTGTTATAAGTTCTAAATATTTTCTTCCACCCTGGAGTTAAAAGACCATTGGTAATGTCGCTTTTGGAATCAGTAGGCACAATTAGTTAATAAAAAATTAAGTGAGTCACATGTCACTTAAACGTAACATGTGTATCGGACGTGCATAACCGTGAGTCATGTGCAGTTCATACTAGAACCTTTGCTATGATCGTCTGCAGGCCACTGTGATCAGCAGACCCCCTGGAGTAACGACCGCGCCGCACGCGTTTATGGGACAGTCCTGCGGCTGCCGTGCGGTAACCTTGCCACGTGACCGCAGGTTATCGCCACGCGCATACGACAAGTCCGCGTGACTAATCCCTATATTAAGGCTGGAAAATGGTGCCTCGGCCTCAGCTGTTGGCATCTCCCGGAACCTCTGTCAGTCGCCAGAAGCACCGCCGCCGACTCGGACGCGACCTCGACACTTGCCCGCCGGCAAGCTCCCTCTGCTTCCGTGTCGGAAGTTAACAGCAGATTGACTGCTTCAATACTTAGTCGTGGACTCTTCCCAGAGGCACCTACTCTGCTGTAACTTGGCACGGCAATAAACCAAGGTGTCTAATAAACGTGACTTATCATTCTAAAGATAGATCCAGTCCTACCATTGGTACTTAGTGTCAGAATATTTAGTCAAGCATTCTAAGCTAACCAGAACGTCGGCAGCTGAAGAGAACGAGCCTGAGATCCTGGACGACGTGAAATTTCTGGCAAGTAAGTAAACTCTAAAATACCTCCGGCCTCCACTCTGCCAAACCTGACGGACGTATAACTCCGGCCAAGCCACACGGCTGATTAACCCACATTTGCTAAGTGGGACGTCACACCATACCCTGGAGCGCAGATGCAAAACGGCTCTACCCGGGCAAATGTTCCATCTAATACTGTGCATCAACAATATGGAAAGCATCGTTTCTTGGGGGCGCAAAGGCAAACGGTACAGCCCAGTGCGAGACAACAGAAAATGAATCGACTGATTCAGTAAAGAGGCGAGTCTTGCTCGGTCGCGGTGGTGGATCTAATCGCATTCTTAAAAAAACTCTACTACTCTAACGTATCGCCTAATTTGAAATGGTAGAAAGTGAATATCCCCTTCTATCGCAGGCCTGACTTCGTACCAAGTCTCACTCATCTGTTGCTCACCGGTTAGATTGCAAACCCACATCAGCCACGACACAGTGGCTGTCTTCACAGGTGGCTGATTGCTTGGTCTCTCGGTCAAGGTTATGGGATTCACACAGAGGGTCCCAGTATTACATCCGTGGTCAAGAAGTTTTGAGAAATCTGTCTGATCAAATGAGATATGCCAGATCACTCTCTGATTATGATTCGAAGTCAAACTGTTGTTCCAGCCAAGACAAAGGCGGAATAAGCGGCAAACATGAACACGGTCAGCGGGTCGTAGAACCACACGAACTGACTATCAAATATATACAGATATAGAAAATGAAAATAAGTGTTAATTATTGAAGATTCTGTATTATCACCTTCAAGCTCTTTAATCTTTTAAATCTTTGTCTCAGTTATTTCTAATGTTTCTCCATTTTTCACGTTCTTCTACTACATTCATTGCTTTAAACGACGGTAAAATGATTTTCTATTTAAATCAATGCCCTGAAATTCACAAAACTGAGGTGGGTGCTTTGCATAAAAAAATAAATCTCTATTATGTGGATACGAAACCCGAACAGCTCGAGGGAAGAAAGAATTGATGGAGGTAGCAGTACAGCGCCATATTTCTCTAATCTTTTCTCTCTGGTAATTGCAGTCCAAATAGGCTATGAATGAAGAACTTTATTGCACTTGTAATTAAAGTTGAATGGTAACATGTCTGCCAATAAATTCTTCAAACTGTAGTAACCCTGTCAGCTGATTGATAAGTGCAGACACAGTAAATTTCTACTGTAGCCTTGGATAATGGGCCGATCATTAAAGTCTGACATGGTTCTGATATGAATATTCGTGGTAGGTCCCTACTGCAACACCTAACAGATTATACTGCTCAGTACATTCAGATATTAATACAGGAATGGCTTAGATGGCTAGGTTAAATTACTATAAACGGCAGTTGCATATTCACACATTTATTTACATGAACAATGACTGATTGCATACGTGAATATTTACATTGTTTAATTGGCTTTGTAACAAATATTAGAGATAGGGCCAAGGACTAGGCGAGCATGTAACTAACCTCGCAGCCCAAACTAACTGGAATATTGATAATGTCTCTACAAAACTATGCCCACATGAATATGATCAAATAATTGAACCCCTAACTGTACCCACCCAGCTAACGCAGTAGAGCCCACCTGTGTGTTAGACGCCTGGCATCATCTTCTTGTCTGCGGCAGACGCCCCTGTGGCGCCGACGTCGACGCCCTCGGCGTCGATGTGGTACGTTGGAAGACTTTCGTGGAGAGACCGAGTGACCCCTGCCCCCTGGGTTTAAATAGATACTTCCCCTTCCTATCACCACTGTGTGGAGAGGGCAACACTCCTCGCTAACCTGCTGTATGAAGACACTTTACCAGCTTGCAGTAATGACTGGCGCTTGGCATCTGGTAACTTAGGACTTGCTGAGTGGCGTGCTACTTCTCAGGTCATAGCTCCTATTACTTAACTATTTCATGCTCACCCGCCCTGGATACTGTCTTGGAAAGTATGAAGTATTTAGGCAAGTGATCGACCTAGAGCACTACAAAACTAAATCTATGTCGTTTGCCCGCCATGCATTTCCAGCTCAATCTACGTAACAATTCGTGACGCTTTTATGAATGCTGTTGCAAGCAGTTACATATCAAGGGGCTCTTCTCTGTGCTTGTGTCAATCCCAAACGGCACAGCAGTAGTACAAATATGTTTTTTTTTTTTTTTTTTTTTTTTTTTTTTGCTAGGTCAAAATGCGTTGTTGATTTTACAATTTAATGTAAGTTACCATTCATCTTACCTTGCCGAAATAGCGTTCAGATCGCGAAGAATTTCCAAGCAATCTACGGAACTCCTTACTTCTCTATTGATGACTACATCATCAGGGAACATCTCAAATAGCTATTAATGATATCTCCAAAATCTCTAATTACAATCCAGTACAACTACATACACTGTCTATAAAAGCTGTGTAAGCTTACTGAAACTGATATTTCGTGACATTATATACGTGTTTCTCCATCAAAGAAAACAGCCTGATTCTTCAGAATTTCTGGTTTGAGCTTTCAAAATTACAAAGATATTTTCAAAAACATTTCCACATATATTGCGGCTCTTAAATTAAAACATTTTCTACGTAGTCTGTCAAATAATCGAAACAGATGGCACTGAGCAGAGATGGACTAACCAGTTTCTTTTTAATTGTTTTTGAGCAGTATTTCTGTATTCATTTTTATTTTTAGCAGATTAATTCTTTTCCTAAAAGGTCTGAGTGTTTGAGAAGATGGATGGATGGTTGGTTTAATAAAGAGTTAGATGCGTTGTAGATTGTTTCTATACACAGTAATTGTTTCCTAGTTAGAGCAGCTTATCATCACATGCTTATGAACAATCCTTCAAGCAGCTTGGATATTGGAAACTAATAGAAGATTGAGTAACCGTTTTTGATAATTAGAACCATAAGTAACATCTAAGAACTCGAGTTACGCTTCACTGAACAATTATACACATTAGCCTATGATCTGACAATTTTACTATATGCACTCTTGAATAATTTAATTTTTATTTAATTTAATTTTGTTGGAGCGCTTGCTCCTATGGCGGATTCCCTACACACTGATTTTCCCCCTTTCACGAACCCATTTATTATTACACTCCAGTAAATTTAAATTATATTGGCGTAATTGTAAATTACTTATAATTTCTCTAGGTATATTATTTCAATCCTCCAATCCCTTACCTACATAGAAAATTTTTCTACACCGTTGTGTTTGAAATCGAAATCCAGTTTGTGATTATGATAATCTTTACCATTCTATTTCATGTCCTAATTCTTTCAACTATATGTTTCCACGCATTATTTCCAATATAAGCTTCACCCTCCTGTAATCCAAAGAATCCTATTCCAGTTACTTTATCAGTTACTGATTGTGTTCTGCAATAATTTTCAGAAACAAATCTAGCTGCTCTTCAGTGCACACCCTCCTGTACTTGAAACCCAAAATGTGGGTCCAGTACAACACCACCATAGCAATTGTCTGACCAAAGTTTTGTAAACAAATTACCTTACTTCTTAAGTGCATCCCCTCGTAACTCTCTCGAACAAGTGAAGGATTATGAAACCCTTTCCTACCACCTGCCCAATGTATCCTGCCCCGTGGAGTTTGTTATCAAACGAAATCCCGAGGTATTTACATGACAAACATTCAATAAGCAATTCTTTCTCACCCTTTAATCATAATAAGTCATTATTTTTTATCTGTATAAATAATAAGCTGATCCTTCTTTTCATCCCATGTAGACCTACCCAGCTAGATATCCTAGGTTATCCTGCAGGTGTTGACAGTATTCTGTCATTTCGATCTTGGTGTAAAACGTTATGTCATCTGGAAACATCCTAACTTCTGAAAGCAAACCATCAACATAATCATTTATTATAATGATGTGTAGCAATTGTCCCAATACACTACCCTGTAGAACTCCCTTTCTACTTCAACTTATTTTGATACTGTATTTCCTACTCTAACCTTTTGCTTTCTATCTTTTAAGATTTAACCTACTACAATAGTTTTTACTTTATTTAGAACCAATTTATGGCTCACTCTGTCAAAAGATTTTTTAAAAATCTAGTGCTACCCTATCAACTTGGTCTCCCATGTCCATTTCAATCCAAAATATTTTGCATTTAACCTAGCAACGGAGATTCGTATAAATATCCTTGAATAAAGCCTTCAGTGTCGACTTACATTCCTACCATACGTCTCTGATGTAGTTATATACCAATCTCTCCATTAATTTACCAACCACTGATTGCCTTGTAATTTTCGACCCTATTTATGACCTCTCCTTAATGGATCGGTACGACTGTCGCACTCTTCCGGTCCTCTGAGGTATCCAGACTCAGTGGTATCGAGTGTAAGTCTCCTGGGGTGCGCTCCGTTCAAGTCGTGGGCGCAGTGGTATCGGAGCCGGTTCTACTTGCCATGCGAGTGCTTGAGTAACTATGTGGTGTTCAAAGGGAATAGCAAATTATGCCTTGTGATCGAGTGAATGAGTGAAACGAAATTGCCTTGGGATTAACCAGGGTGGAAACATGTTCTTCTGTTTCTTTTTGAGCATCAGTCGCAATAGTGTAAGAAATTAGTGTGTAATCTTGTATAGTGTTGTGTAGTGAGTTGGGTTGTGGTTTCGCAGAATGGGCTACTCTCTGTGTTAAACCCACTCCCCTCACAATCGTAATAGAGGAGCCCCACCGGAGAAATGACATGTAATGATGAGTTCTATCACCCCATAAACGTTTGCTACGATATATGATGACATTGTCACGTTTCTAAATTATCAACAGTGTCAGAAACTGTCTGAACCAGGGTTGTGGGAGATAAAGGACAAACTGATATCATGAACTATAACGTCATTGTAAAGCTAGAGAGTGGAAATTAGAAACTGAGAAAAGAAGAAAATAAAGAACGCAGACCTAATTACGATACGGGCGAAAGTAAAAAACCCAAGAGGATTCTACTTCGCCCAGGTGCTCTGGACGTTTATACACGCGCCGCCTTGACGCCCTGTCTGTGCTCTGGACGTGTTAAGACATCCGGCCGCTCGGGTCCCTGTGTGCTCTGGACGCATTAACGCGTGAACCACTTAGTGACCAGGTCAGATAGCCGTATTTCCACCCCAGATGGTTAACTGCTTTACAACGTGAGTGTCTGCAGTTGCGATCTTACTTGTATTGCTATTTTTATTTTACTCGTAGTTTTTACTGAGAAAATGGATCGCCGTCGTGTTTGTACAAAGGAAGAAATCATTGAGATTCTTACTAGAAACGACAGTGAGAATGATCTCTTGGAAATGTGTGATAGTGGAGACTCTTCAATAGGATCTCGAAGTAATAGTCCTAAGCCTTTTCATCTGCTAGTAGAAAACGAACGTATGTCTCCACAAGAGGTAAACATTTTCAATATCTGAAGCTTTATATAGTGAGAGCAAAATGTATGGAAAAAGAGGACATTTTAGTGACAGCTTTGAATGGAAGAAAAGAGATTCTCGTCCTTCTGTGCATGCGTTAGACGATTCAGCTGCAGGACACAATCAAGGATTAGGTCAAAATTCCAGCAGTCTGTCATTTTTCGGAATATTTTTAACACGAGGTCTTATGAAATCTATTGCTGAAGGAACCAATAGATTTTATTTATATACCAAGACAAATACACCAGAATCAGTTCACTCTAGATTTTCAAGGTGGAAGGATTTACTGGGAGACATTTTCGAAATATTATTCACATTAAAAATTCAATGGAGAGCATGCCAACGCGTAGATGCGCTGGATGTTCAAAACAGAAAGTGCGTCCAGAAACCAGGTACAAACACAGAACATGTAATGTAAAGTAACACTGTGCGTTGTGCCATGTTTGGAGGCTTGTTACATGACAAACATTTATTAACTATAGGTAACTACACTGTAACAATTACATTACATTTATACACCTCTAAAACTAAGTGAAATACAAAAAAATTGGAAAAAAAGTATTTTTAACTATGCCAGTAACAGTCTAAAGAAGGATGGAAAATATATGCACAATTTTTGATAGGTATTCGAATACTTAACTTCGAAATTTTTTCCTGACGAATTTCTGCGCTAACAACCAAAAATACCAAACACATTTCAGTTGCTGTAACCTGTATGTTTGCCTACGGGGACATTCACTTTTAGAGAAGATTTAAATTGAAAAACCTTAGATGTCAGAGTAACTGCATTTATTTTGTATCTGGGGTTTCAAAACGCATATCGAAAAAGGAAGGCCATCACCCAAAACGCCTCAGAAATATTCAGCACAGAGCAGTCCGGGCCGCGTGCCGATCACAGCAGGGCTGGTATCGGCCGATCGCGGCCTCTCAGCGCAGGTAGACAGCTTAGAGTATAACAAAGGAGCACGCAGCGAGGGCTCTGCCAGGCAATACCTAGCAGTTAAAGGGTTAATCTTGGTTATACAGTTTATCTTTTTTATGAAAGTTGGACAAAAATGGTTAAATAATTTATTAAAAAATTTGTAAAAGCATCCTATTTGCTACCATGTTCCCGGCAAGCTACATATCAATATAAAGGATAGTAACGGAATTAAAATGCATTTATAATACCTCTATTGATAGTCTATAAAGTACACTTTAATGTTCATTAAGAGATACAATCATAATAATTATATAAAACAGAATTTAAATTCCTAGATACCTGCGGAAAATAGCTTTTGGAACATGTTCTGCACCAAATTTTGTGAAAATTGATTTTAGGATTATACCTAATCAACACTGACGTTATTAGTGTCTGGAAAGGAATTGGAACAATATGCAGGAAAGAATTCGGTCATAGCCATTTGAAGGAACCATCTCAGCATTCACCTACAGTGATTTGGACAAAACCATGGAAAACACAAATCTGGAAGGAGGGATTTTGATTCAAACCTGTGTCCTCCTGAATGCAAGGCCAGAGCTTTACCGCTCATGCACCATGCTTTGTAAGTTTGTCTTGTGTTATGGCAGTACAACATAATTTTTCTATTACATTATTGATGTGTGGTCAAAGGTGAGTGCAGAACGAAAATTTTACACTTATAAATCTCTGTACATTTAAAATCCCCACATATATCCTATAATTGCATTTATCTTGGTGGCTGTAATGTTACAAACTTCAGTCAGTAAACCAGAATTGACATACAGATTAAATATTATTGTGTTATGATCATGAAAGTAATCACTGTGTTCCACCATTCTTTATATATCTAATGAATCTATACATGTCAATAATACTCCCTCCAAAGAAGAATATAATATACTTTAGGAGTACAATATATTTATTCCATATTTGCAACACTAGATATGAGAGTGGCCTTTCTCAATAATTTAGGGAGCATCCATAAAGTATTTAGTTGAGCCGGAGAGGGGCGAGAGATTAGGAAAATAACATCACTGGCATACATAGGGGGAAGGGGTTGAAACTGAGCAAAGAAATTTTTTACTCACTTTATTTGGGGCAGTTAAGACAGGTTAGAAAATACACAATAGCATTCAAATATATATTCCCTTAATATAATTATCACTGTATTTTAGGTACAGAATATACCTACATCACCATACATGTGTGTGAATTTAAGCCATAATTCTAAGATGACCTGGTTTAAAATAGCTGAGACCTGCCAGCCAGTATTATATATTACAAGCATCAGGCACATGATAGCTAGGCTCAAAATTAAGATGTCACACAAGATTCCCACCACTAACCCTCACCCAGCGAAAATTCGTATTGGCTTTATTAGGATTGGAAATAGGTCACCACACTGCTTGTTGGTGAAATCTTTTTGTTCTGTTAAGTGACCATTAGCACATCTTTAATTCTAGTACTCACTAAAGTATAAGATTTAGTTTAAAGTATGAAATTGATATCATATAGCACTATATAACACTATATAGTACACAGAAATGTTTTCCAGCATTTTTTCCAACTTTAAACTTGAATCATTGAGTTATAGAAGTCTTATAAGCAGGACAATGAATCACTGTTTGGTAATGTAGAGACAAAGCTCACAAAACTTCAGGAAAAACAAAAAAAACTAAAATAAAACCTATAACTAAAAATGATGCTCCTCTTAACTTCTTTCATGTGACAAACATAGTTTTTGCCACTTGATCAATTAATCAAAATTATGAATGAGGTGATAAGAATTGTTTTCTACAAAACCTAAAGAAGAAAATAATCCCTTAAAGATGTTTTCGCAATAATTTGTCATTTGCTGAAGTGGTTATCATGCAAATATCAGTCACATTCATTATAAACCCAATAATTTTCAAGATAAGCCAACAATCTAAAACAGTAGTAACTGTCAACAGAAAACTATATGTTCCACCCATTGGGTGATGCAAAAAAAGTATTAAATTTTATATGTGGTCCCTTATGGACAGTCAAAAAAAAAAAAAAAGAGAGAGAGAGAGATATGGGAGGCAAGGATACACAGATACAGTTTTGAAGTAAGGCATTCCTGGAACAATGTCTATACTCTTGGTTAAAAGAAAATATTAATTTCAAATGGGACAAAAGAATATATAAACACCAATAAATTTTTTTTACAACCAACTCCTGTAGAACATATAACCCACAGAGGGTATTTTTGTATTCCAATAATTCTTGATAAACCTAAAATATACAATAATCATTACAAATACATTTTAGTAAACTGTTGTACATTTTATATTAAACCATCAACAAACTAATATGTCTAAATAATAATATTTAACCACAAAATAAACCTAGTACGTTAAATAAATTTTCCATACCCTACAAACAAATTAGATATTTAATATATCTGTATTAAAAGTAGGGAACAAATTAATACCTGTCATACTGTGCTCCACCAACATCCCAAAAACAAAAGTAAATGACACTCAAGAACACCTTCATGTTAATACACACTAGAAGTAAAATCATCTGCGCTATTGTTTGAGTCAGCTATTACACTCATTTTATTAAAACACAAAAAAACAAATTTCTCTATTTTGCAACATTGCTGAAATGATTTATAGTGAAAATAACCAAATATTTTTTATAAGAATGAAGTTTATCCAAATAGGTACCAAAAGATTTTTAAGATCCATAGACAACATAAAAGTATAATCACAATACCTACAAAAAACTCGAAAATCACAATAATTAAATCTCTAGTGACTTAAAATTTGTCTAGGCTTCATAAAAGATATTCTACAAATATATCTACAAAATGGCTATTCACTCAACTGAAACTTTTTGATGTACTTTATTACTGTCAGAGTCTGTAAAAAACTTCCAAAACCTAGGAACACTATGGGTATTTATCAGCAAGAATCCACTAATTAGTCTTGAAACTTATAAACTATACAACAAAATCTCCATAACTACACACAAAAAAGTGTTAGCCTAAATAAATTTTCTGATGGTTTATAAAGCTAAATGAGTCTGTAAAACATTTTTCACAAACTCTACAAGGAAACGGGCGTTCATCTGCATGAATTCGCTTATCCACTTTGAGAATAACAGATAGCGAAAACAAATTTCCATGAACATCTCAAGAAAATGGGCGTTTACCCAAATGATTTTTCTGATGGCGCTTCATTTTCCCAGGGTCTATTAACGGGTTTACACAAAATTCACAAGAAAATGGGCATTCTGCTTAATGAATCCTCTGTTGAATCTCTAGTTATGCTAGGTCTTTAGAAGATTTTCTACAAATTTCATTAAATTTGGCGTTTGCAGGAATGAATCCTCTGATGATTATAATGATTCCCAGATTGTGTAAAAGATTTTCCACAACCTTCACAAAAAATGAGCGTTTGCATGAATGAATCCTCTGTTGATTCACTTGTTCTGATAGCTCTTTAAAAGATTTTCTACAAATTTCACAAAAATTGGCGTTTGCCTGAATGAGTCCTCTGATGATTCTTAAGATTCCCAGACTGTGTGAAAGATTTTCCACAAACTTCACAAGAAAATGGCCGTTCGCCTGAATGAATCCTCTTATGATTCTTGAGATTCACAGAATGAGTGAAAGATTTTCCACAAACCTCACAAGAAAATGGGCGTTCGCCTGAATGAATCCTCTGATGAGACTTAAGATGAGCAGACTGTGTAAAAGATTTTCCACAAACTTCACAACAAAATGGCCGTTCGCCTGAATGTATCCTCTGGTGTTTATTAAGATCTCCCAGCTCTTTAAAAGATTTTCTACAAACTTTACATGTAAATGGGCGTTCGCCTGAATGAATCATCTGATGAAGCTTTAAAGATCGAAACCATGTAAAAGAGTTTCCACAAACATCACATGAAAATGGGCGTTCCCCTAAATGAATCCTCTGATGATGCCTAAGTGTCCCAGACTGTGTATAAGATTTTCCACAAACCTCACAAGAAAATGGGCGTTCGCCTGAATGAATTATCTGATGATTATTAAGGATTGACAGCGCTTTAAATGATTTTCCACAATCTTCACAAGAATATGGACATTCACCTGAATGAATCTTTTGATGATACTTAAGAACACTCGAATCCGTAAAAGATTTTCCACAAAGTTCACATGAAAAAGGGCGTTCACCTGAATGAATTCTCTGATGACTCTTAAGAGCCCCAGACTGTCTAAAAGATTTTCCACAAACTTCGCAAGAAAATGGACGCTCGCCTGAATGAATCCTCTGATGTGTCTTAAGATTTGGAGACTGTGTAAAGGATTTTCCGCAAACTTCACAAGAAAATGGGCGTTTGCCTGAATGTATCCTCTGATGAATCTTAAGATTGGAAGACTGTGTAAAACATTTTCCACAATCTTCACAAAAAAACGGGCGTTCACCTGAATGGATCCTCTGATGATTCTTAAGTTTCCCAGACTCTGTGAAAGATGTTCCACAAACTTCACAAGAAAATAGGCAGTCATTAAAAACAATTGTCTGACACACTCCTGTACTGGTTCTTTGACGTTCAGCTATAGATTGTGGCTGCTTGTTGATTTGAATGTTACTTTGACAATCACAATAACTCCTAGAAACACAAAAATAACCATGCTGTTATGCTGTGAAAGTATATTGAAAAGTTCTTAGAAATAGCTACACTAATTATTTGTGGACTCTAATGAAAAAAAAATTGCATTTGAGAATCAAATTGTGTTTACTAATAAAATGAAAAGTGATGAAAAAAACCCTGATAATATGACATTGCTTTTAAAAGTAAATGCTAATGAAATATTATTATAAATATACAGCTTATAAACAAAAAAATATGTCTTTCTATAAAACAATTAAGACATCACTAAGATTTAATTAGTGCAATGAAAGTGAACCAAACCATTGGATAATTTACATAAAGAAATCAACAATATCTACAGGACCAACCAATTACAGTAATCAATACACTAAGGTGTATGGTTACTTTGATAGAAAATTCTGTTACATATTAATAATGACTGTAAATATGAACAAAAAAATGTGAAGTTTGAGTTATCTCTCCATAAATAACTTTCATGATATAGTGATTATCCTTTTTTTAACCCTTCGACTGCTGACGGCGGATCGTCTACCTTCCGCGCTGAGGCAGGCTACCTGTGCTAAGTGATTATTGCTGGGGACGGAACGGCCCGCGCTGTTCCACCCGCCCACTGATGAATATTCCTGATGTTACCACTCATGGCTGATATACTATAAATACTCTCACTACATAGTTTCTCTGCAAATAAATTACTGCAGAATCAAACAATCAGTAACCCTATTATTCGTCACTAATAATTATATCTTGCTTGTAGTTTTTACTAAATTTTCGCAGCTTATGTCGAAGCATCGTGATTCTTAAATTTACCTTAATACTTTACTGTTCTTTCCTGCATTCCCGTATATAACAACTGCAATATTCTATATGTTCCATTATTGTATCAGAGTGTTTTTGTTGAATTTTAAAGAGCGAAGATTCGAAGCAGATGCTAGAAATATTTTACTTCCACACTTACATACCGCGACTGTTAAATTAGAGATATTCGAACTTATACAGAGAGTTAAAGGCATCCGATTTTTCCTCGTGCTATTCACGAATATAAAAAGACACCTGAAAACGATAATTGCACAAGCATCCTCCCCCACACACCAAAATTTGGATTGCGAAATATCTTTGTAGATGCAGATTCCCAAAATATCTCGATGTTGACTGAATGTTTGTTGTGCTTTGTAATTACCCAATTATACATAATTTTGTTTCTTTGATGAAATTTGTTCCACATAAGTACTCAACAGATTTTTCAACATTTAAAAGCTGTGAAGTGTCTGTCCATTATTACGCAAGTTGAAATAGGACGGGGGGGGGGGGGTTCGGAGAAATCT
>JARYHS010006964.1:13627211-13643248 GCA_031002005.1 Vandiemenella viatica | reverse complement strand
ACTTGGCATTCAATGAGCTCCTCCTTGTTTGTTGGAAGTGTTGTTACACCAATGATAATGGTAGGGAAATAAAGTTCTAAAACTCGGAGCACTATGAATGCAATTAATTGTACGACAATGTACAACCATCAAGCGTTATATAATCGTCAGACTGGATCAAGGTTATATAAAAAAAATTTGAAGGTTTTATAAATGGACAGGGTTTCCAATCTAGTGGTTGTCTTTTTGAAATGCTTGACTGTGGTTGTAGAGGTCGGTCTCCCCCAAATTGCCCCATGCAATTTGTGGGACGGTTACTTCACAAGGCTACGCCTAATGCAATACTGTTCCCGAAAAAACAAACCTGCCAGCGGCAATTACCTGTAAGTTGAGGAGCAATAAGGCTGAAGGGGGGAAAAAAGAGCCGAAACCTGAGGGACAAAATGTTTTGTGTATATTCCGAATTAATCCCGATGATAAACATGTGGCGAATGCCGGGATACTTCCTTCAAAAGGCCATGCCCGAATTCCTTCCCGTTCATTGTTTCCAGTCCCATCCTGCCTCTAAAGATCTCGACGTCGACGAGGCGTAAAGCAATAAGTAAAAAAAAAAAACTAAGATAACCTTGTGAGGTTTCAAGTAACTGAAGCAATAAGTGATGGAAATTAGAGGATTCAGTGAACCAGATGCCAAAACGGAAGGGGGAAGTAGGTACAATTATAAAAAGGCACAGTTTTAGAATTTGAAGAAATATTTCCGAGAATGTTTCAGAAAAAGCAAGGAAGGAACAAGGACAGTAGATTCAAGGTGGGAAAAGTTCAAGGCGATAATAAGAAAGGGTAAAGAAAATTGTATTCCAAAACAGAAAATAAAGTAGAGAACCTGTGTACTATAATACGGAAGTGACGAGGTGAAAGTGGTTGGTAAGAAGATCATATAGCAAATTTACGAGACAGCAGGGTAATAGGGAATATTTCAAACAACTAAACAACGACTTAATAATAGCTAAGTAGGTGGCAAAACATGGTTTTATGAAGAGTATTGTCAGTACAGGGGGAACTGATGGTTTGAGAAATTTCTATGGCTATGATAGAAAACTGAGGGAAAGGGAGGGTGTTGAGACGCTTGTATATAAGGATGGAGAAGAAAAGGCAGAAATTTGAAATAACTGGTTTAGTGATTAGGGATAATCAATTAGAAATGGGAGGGTCTGAATTGGAGAAGGAGCTTAATAACACATTTGGAAATGAGGTAACCAAAAAAAATGAAATTAATCCTGAGGAAATCAGGAAGCAAATAAAAAAGCTGAAAAAATATTAAAGGGCTGCTGTAAATAATATTACTACCCATGTCTCAAAGATAGCTGAACGTGACACTGTACCTTATCTTGAAATATTATTTAAATTAATTGTGGATACTTGCTGCTTATGATAGTAGTGCTGGTACTTAAATGAAGGGTGATAAATAGAGTCGAAAATTATAGGCCAATCATTTTAACATCAGTGGTAGGTAAGTTGAGAGATTGATATGCAACCACATCATAAAAATATGCGAGGAGTGTAAGTTGTTTTCAAGTAGGCAACATTGCTTTCGGCAAGGATAGCACTAGATATCTCAAATGCTTTTGCCAGAGAGAGTCATAAAATGGTAGTATATAAGGTAAACACTATTGAAATGGATGAGAAAGTGATTCTCTGGTTAGAAATTTTTTGAAAGGTAGAAAACGAAAGTTAGGGTAGGAAATATAGTATCCAAAAAAGTGTAAGTAAAAACTATAGTGCCACAGGGTAGAGTATTGGAACCATTGTTATTCATTATTCTAACGAATAATTGTGTTGATTGTTTACTATCAGAAATTAGATTGTTTGCAGATGGCATAATGCTATATCAGAGGATCAAAACGGTAGAGGAGTGTAAACAGATCCGAGGTTACGCGAGAGCATTTCATACATAGCTCCAAGGTGATCTGAGCAAGATATCTAATTAGATAAACATGGGACGAAGATAAATTTAAAGAAGAATCAGCTTATTAGATACACAAATAAAAACTAAAGGTTGGTTATAATTATATGGTGGGCAAAAAACTGTTTAGTGAAGACAAGAAATATAAATATCTCAGCATTACATTTGATAACAGGCTTTACTGGGCAGACACTATGGACAGATAACAGGAAAAGGATTCAGAATTCTGCACTTGTTGGAGAGAGTGATGAGGGGATGTACGAGGGAATTAAGGTAATTGGGTTACAAATATTTGGTCAGACAATTGCTTGAATATGGCAGTGTAGTATGGGATCAACATTTGAGTATCAAATACAGGAATGGGAGAGAGTGCAAAAAAGGGCTGCTTGATTTATTTCTGGAAATTACCGCAGAACGCAATCAGTAACAGATATGATAAAAGAGCTGGAATGGGATTCATTTAAAAACAGGAGGGAGTGAGGAGGGTCATGGGACTGTATATTGGTGATTACGCATGGGAAAAGATTGATTTAAGAACGAAAAGTAATGCATGGAAGGAAAAAGATGACCATGACCACAAGCTGGCAATCGATTTTTTTTTTTTTTTTTTTTTTTTTTTTTTTTGTAAGATTTTTAGGGATTGGAATAGGTTACCAATAGAATCGATGAACAATTTACCAAAAACGTTTATTGAATTTAAAGTTGAAATTTGTAGAGGACAAATATAGGAGGGTACAAAAAAGGGTAGGGAAATTGCCACCGGAGAGTTCGCTCCATTGCAATTAATTTAAGTAATTTGTGAGAATATTTGTAGAAATTTCGTCTGTTTTACTGTAAATGCGTCCCAAACGGCGAACGTTTCGCTCGGACTCCGAACACATTGGCCCCGCAATTTGCCGTCAGCTGCTATTTAACACAGTCTCAAAATTATGCCTTCTAATTTAACGACTGTGTACAAAAAACTAGTGAAACAGCCATCCAACTGCTCGTTACGGTAAGGTTTACTCACCCAGCATGTGACCTGGTGTCAGCTGGTTGTAAAGCTTTGATACAACAGCCGTGGACTAGAGGGCATAACACACCCACTGTTAACGGTGATTCTTCCGTGTAATGGCCACAGCAGACTCGTCGGCCCTCTCCGTGATTTGCAGCAGAATAGACCTGTATAGGCCAGTACTGGCTTTTAGCATCCTTCTTCTTTAATCTCGACATAGGTGCAACACAATACACGGAGGATCACAAACACGTGGACGGGAGCGACAGCAGGCGCTTGTCATATCGCAGCTCCCTGTTCGAGTAGTCAATCGTTGAATATACCAAAACAAAAATACACAACAAAAACGTTTAGTTTTTTAAAACAGCCACGCAGAGCTGTAGATTCGATGACTCGACCACACGCGTAGTCGCTCCGTGTTGTACCATCCTCTGTAGGTCTGATACGCAAAATGAAGTCTTTTTTTTTTTTTAAGAATTGGTTAAATTCTGAATTAAAGCTGGTGAAATTTTAAAAACCTCACAGAAATTTACGTAAAAATTGTCACCACAAAAACAGAATAACATTGTGTACCTATTTGGAGATGTCATTAGGCATAACATGACCTCAGATGTAAAGAATGCTTTTGGCTGTAGTATCTTGGAGGAAAACAGGGAAATATCAGGGGCGGAGCAAATTCCATTGGTGCTGGTTTTTTGAGAGGTTGGAACGAGAACAATTTTTAGGTTTTGAAGAATTGACTGCCATAAACGCAAATTCTATTCCATCTGAAATGACAATTTTGTAACATTCATAGGTTTTCAGCCAGAAAAATGCATTGGAAAAAAGTAGAATGAGTGTTTCAGTATTGCAGGAGAGGATGGAACTGTTTATAGAATAATACATATGAGCTCACTGTGTATTTACTTGTCACAAACTAAACTAAGCTGTGAATGACTCACAGCAAATAGTATTGATAAAGAATAAAATTTACACAAGAAAATAAATAATTAAATTGTTTCGTCTAATGCTTTTCGTCGAAAATGTGAACCAAACATACCATCGTTTCTCAACCTTTTACAACTCGAGAAGCAATAAAATGTCAAAAATGATTCTGTGGACCACTAACTTGTATGGGACTAACATTTTACCTCTGTGTATATTATCCTCTACTAATGGTTATCGTCGCGTACCGCAATCCCATAAAATCTATATCTTCACTAAGGCCCTAATGTTAAGGTCTTTGATTTAATTCTCAAAGCAATGCCGCTCTTTCTGATGCCGACTAAAAAGTATTAAATTAATAGACTATTATAATACCAATGCTGTCCCATCGTCATGTGCTGGAAATATCAGGTGTTTGCTGATCGTTGCAGTTTTCACGGCTCTTAGAAAGTTTAACTTACAGCTTATACTTATCATAGCATTACACATTACGACTTCTGTATCCACTGTAGGTGAACCATTTTTACTAACTATAATATTTTTACTCCAGCTACAATAAAAAAAAAAATTAAATTCTGCCTTTGAAATCATCTCCAAACCTCGAGTAAAACAGGTTAGGAATCACTGAAACATATCAGTGCTCTGCAAAAAAGGTCGGTCTCAAAGTACAAAAGCATCGCCACATCCAACCAACATTACGGGAACGTCGTTATGGCACTCGAAACACTGTCAAGAGACGATATCAATGCTACCAGAAAAGTTGCTTATTAGTCGTTAATGTTTTTTCCTCATAGCAAAAAATTCAGCAGCTCTGCAAACTATGATGAATGCTCTATATTGGACATGTATTGACTTGTTTTAAATTAATTGCGATGGAGCGCACGCTCCAATGCCAGTTTTCTACACACCCATTTTGATTTCCTTCTTCTGTCCTTCTATTTTTCGCTCTACAAATATCAGCTGGCAATTCTTTCAGCGTTTTTTGTTCTACCGGTAACTGACCCCTTATATACGAAAGAGAACTTCCCACACACTTGGGCCTGAAATCGAGTAGCAGCTTGTTTGAAGGTCATCTTTTCCCCTCCATGCATTTCTCCTAATTCTTACACTTATATCTATCCACGCCTCATTATCAATATAAGCCGTGTACACTCCCATGAGTCTCTTCACCCTTCCAATGAATCCCATTCCAGGTCCTTTATCATATCAGTTACTGATTGTTTCCTGTAGTAATTTCCTCAGACAAATCTAGCTACCCTCTTTTGCGCCCTTTTCAGCTCCTGTACTAAATACCCATAATAGCTAAGTCAACAAGGGCCCCAGTGAAAAAATATTAATTTCATCCCTCAGGCCAGAGGGGCGACCTTTTTTTTTTGTTTTGTGTTGCTGGTAGGGGCCTCCTTAGCTGAGGCTGGAAGCCCCTGAGTTGTGCATGGGGCCCCAAGAGCAGTGGTTGGGGACCCTCTGAGCAGTTAGGGCCCTTAGTGAGGAGCTCCCTGTGTCTCAAGGGCTCCCTCAGATGACTGTAGAGCCATAAAAAAAAAGTCGCCAATTTGCCGTGAAGGACCGTGGGCCTTCTCGACTGCGCTTGGGGGCCTCCAGAGGTGCACCGCCTAGCCCTGTGGTAGCTACGCCCCTGGGAAGATCCTATTCATTACCGCCAAATACAGGCAATGTCCTAGAACCACGTTACCTGCTACATTCCCCAACACTCTGTCCGGATAATAAAATATTTTCAAGCCACACCCTACTTGCTGACATATGTTTTCCAAAGAATTTTATGCCAAGATATTTTCACTTAATGTCTTCAACTAGCATTTAATGCCTCTCACTACAGTCATAAAGAACCTTTATTGATTTATCTGTGTACTTAGCAAGATTTTTTTGCTATTTATCCTTCAGTGCATGTCGTCTTGATCAACTAGTTAACTGTCCAAATACCCCTGCACATGTTCAGTCTGTGAAATGTGACAGTCAGGAACACAGCAGAGCGTCAATAATCCAAACTAACTGCGACCGAGGAAAAATGTGTTTTAAAAAAATAAAAATAAATAAAGCGTCTGTATACAATGCAACACACTCATAGTCAGTTGATCACAATAGAAGAGAAAGGCTCTGTGGTATGTGGAAAGTTGTATAATTGCTGTTTCGGATAACCAATGTCCGTATTATGGACAGATCCACTGTTTATTGAATGGCATTCAACGCTGATAGTAATTTTCATAGAAATCAACAGTGGAATGTTTCCTCTTCACCCTGCAGTCACTTTGCATTAGTCTTGTCAGCTGATTTGTGGTGTTAGTTGTGTGTTGTCTATAGTATTGTAGATTAAAATGAAAAGAAGGGACAAAAATTGTATGGACGCAATAGATGTGATGCACATCATACACGAGGTGTGTTACTACCTTTAAATTGTTTACGGAGGGTGCAGCACACGTATTGCTTATTACAATTCCTAGAACAAGGTTCGTTGATCTCGCAATGTATTCGGTATATGGTTTGCGTTGTATTACTGTTAACTCAGTCCTTTTTCTTTACTAACAAATGTAAGCTGAGTTTTAATACTTTGTTCTGTTTGTATAAGTTTTTGTCGTCTGTTTGATGTCTTTTTTAATTAGTTAATGGTACCTACAAGTAAAATACGTTACAGAATTTTTTATATTATTTTCAGCAGTTTTCCATTCTTTAATTTCATTGTTTTTGAAAGTTTCATTTTTCACTATAATTCATCCATGAGGAAATCGTTACACTTCTATTAAGCAAACAAAAGTCTTTCCCAGTCCGTTACATCCCTTTACATATTGTTTGCTGTACCGTGTTTGCTTATTTTGATGTATTGTCTGAATTTATTTATTGTTATTTTATTAGCTGTCTGTTATAAATGGCCCAAGCTGTTGAAGCCAGCAATTTATAGTTGCCTGATATTTATGTTCTTTCGTGTCTTGCTTTTTTTGTTTTAGTTAAAGTTACTCGCATTTTATGTTCTTACTGTTTATTGCAAATTAATTAGTTATATATTTGGCAACACAGTGACACTTACTGAAAGACAGTAGTGTAAAATCAAGAAATGTGAAATTGTAAAATTAATATTGCTTTGTGATGGAAGTTATACTCAATACAAGAGCTACTGCTTTCAATGCTGGTGGAACTAAAAACTGGAGTACCACAAGATGGTATATAGGGAACATTACTATGCATCATTCTAATTAATAGTTGCACTGGTTGATTACAGTAAGAATCACTGGGTGTCTATCTTCCTGAAACTCTGCTTCATGTTTCCATCTAATTAACAGTTGTGATATGTTGGTTTATGTTGTCACCAAGAATGGAAGAAATATTATGATTCTGAGTGCCCTCACTTAATGCAAGTTATTATTTGTGCTTTTACAGCCATTGGGTTTGAGGTTACATAGCAGAGGTAGAGATCTGTAGTTATGTCTGTCAGAATGGATGCATTGATTTCTTTAGGAATTTCTGACCTTTTTTCGCTAAGAGTAGAAAATTCCCTTACAATATTCAAAACTATTTTTGAAGTTGTGTGAACGAAACCTTGAGAGCTATTGCAGTGGGTCCATATGAAATGCTCTGTGTTTTATCAATCAGTCTGACAGCTCAGCTACCAACTGACAGGCTTCCTTTTGAATCATGTCAGTAATTCTTTCATTTATATGTGTCAGTCTGTATGGTTATCCTACATTCAAACACACTTCACTATATCTCTCCATCTGTTTCTCATTAATAATTTTAATCATACTTATTACCAAACTTTTCTGTAATAACTAAACTCACGCTAGCTACTCTCTTTGTTAGCTCTTTTGCCTCATGATTTGGTTTATTATAGCTATCACACTATAGCTCTCTACTGTATTATAGATCAGACCAGTGACTTGATCCCATAATCTTAATTCTATTTGCTGTCTTAGCTAGTGCTCTGAATGATAGATATTTCTAACAATCAACAAGTGTCTCAAATTCTCATGAGATAAACAAATCAAAAGCTTGTGTGAAATTGAATATAACTTTCCTGCAACTGTATATTAGTCAATCACAGTTGACTCCTATATGTGCTACTAGTCACTGACTAGCAAAAAGTAGTAACTGGAATTGATTTTATGTATGTGATACATTACATTAAATTTGAAACGTTTGTAATTATGAATATCAGGTTAGTTTCTGTAAAGGAAATATTAGTAATAATTTCCATACAGATCACAGACTTTTCATCTTTATTTATATCACATGTTTGTTTTGTTGTTATAACTCCTTTGCAATGTTTTGCAGTAATCAAATTGAATTTTTTTTATATTTTATTTTACAGTTCAAAAGCCAAGTTTCACAAAAAACAAAAATATGTATTGTAAACAAATGATATCAGCCTATTGAAGAAGTTTTATGAAAGAAGTATTTTAAAATCTGATGGGAGCAATTTTAGAGGAATTAATGAGAGCATCATGTCAGCAGCCAGGCTGTCACAGTATACATGCGCCAAGTGTCTTCAATATTTTACCTCTAGGGACTTGCTAATTAGGCATGTTTTTAGTCATTTTAGTTTTTTACTAAATACACCATTGTATATTTGCAAAAACTGTGGTAAAATTTTCTCAAATCAACCAAAGTTGTATGGTCACCATTTTGAAGAGAACAAGGAAACTATATTTAAACAGCCTCCATTAATTGGACTTGCTTGTGCATTCTGTGCAGACACATTTTTGTCTTGGTGCTCTCTAACAAAACATGTGTTCACCCATGTCTCAGCTATCTCAGCTCCCTTGTATGTATGTACATACTTTACTGAACTCCCTGAGGATATGACAAAACTGCGTGTTCACAAATCCACCTGCAAAACATCGCAAAGAAGGTAAGATGAGGCCTTACTATTTTATATTTATAACTGCAGTTAATTACAGTTGATTTTGATCATTTCTTGTGATCAGAAATTTTATTTTTCCATAATTAACCTCAAAGGAGAATTTAGTTGATCCTAAAGGTAAGATTCATATAGTTATCTGAGTGTCTTTGAGCTGTAAGTAGGCTATAATAAAGTCAGATAGATCTAGTATACCAGCTTTTTGGTGACTAGTTTCAATGTAGCATTATTGGGCAGCAAAGGCTCACTACTGAGATTATCCAAATGAAAAAGAATTTGGTGAAAAATGTGGTCTTGACACTATAGGCAGTAGGAATTACTGTTAGTAAGAACATATGTTTTATGTATGTGACTGATTTATATTAGGAGGTTGATTTCGAGATACTTTTGATTATCAAAAGCTGCTTGCACACTGTGGGATTGGAACTCATATCCTCTTTTAGTTCAAACTTGAGAAATTATTGAAAGGGACTGTGATTTTCAGCAAGGCAGGTCTTTTAAAATGTATTGTTGTTAATACACGCATCAATAATGTTTCAATCAATTAGCAGAAACTTCTGTATAAGTATTCAATATTCTGGGTTACATATGTAATGTATCGTTAGGATTTTTTCCCAATAAACTAAATTTGAAAAATCCAGATAATATATACAGATCAACTTAATATTTAATGTTTTTCATCAGTAAAATGTTGGTTCCAGTTCCCCAAATTAGATAATTATATAGGAATTTTCTTATATTTTTTCACTAATAATCTTTGACTTTTGTAGGGATATTACTAATTATTTTCTGGCAACTGTTATTCAGCTATGATAAATAATCATTATACTTAATGAATACTGCTGTAACAGGATATAATTAAAATTATTCAATTGTGCTGAATGAGCTATAAAATTAATGAATAGTTTTAAAGATGTGTAGTGGGTACGAATAATTAGTAATTATACTATATATGTGAAAGCATGTAAGTTTGTACTTGTATGTGCAATGACAAATACATAAAGACTACAATTTAATGGTTTGGTTCTTACGGGAGTTCAGTCTGATGCATAATGTTTAAATCTTTCTGTTAAGATAGTGCATGATTTTTTATATAACTTAATACCATATAATTATAATTACAAAAATATTTTACAGAATTGTTTAATTGTATTGCTCTTTAAATTACAAATTAGTTATCATCTTCACATATTGATATGAAGAAAATAGTCTATAAAGTACTGAGAACTGTTGCCTCCATTGCAGTGATGTTGAAAGACTACAAGATCATAGGAGCTGAGTTTTATCAAGACTTTGGGCATTCAGTTACTCAGTATTTCACTGAAAATAATCAATGACCCTAAACTTGCTAAAAATACAGTGCTGGAATCTGTAGAATATGTAAAATATCTTAAGGTTTCAGAGTGTTTTTAAGTAGTTAAAATGTAAGTTATTGATGGAATTCCCCTTTATTGTGCAACAGGTATTTCAGTTTAATAGAATTTTAACATATTTTCTCTTGTAATCTTTATTTGAATCTGTACTGCAGATTATATTCATCATATTTCTGAATGTGATAGGGTAGTAGGAGACGGATAACTTCATTTTTATGTTCACAGGCCTTAAGGGGCTCGGTAGGGTGTATCTTTCACATGTATTTCTTGTGAACTTCATTGTACCATTTCTTAACAACTAATTGCAATACATATCTGAAACAAAATAGGGTAAATCTATGATGGTTTTCCAATACTTTAACGCAGGGATTTGCCAAAGTTCTGATTGGTTTGGCAGAATTATTTTTAAAAAAATATTCCAATTTTTTCCACTTTGGGAGGTGCTATCCAGTTAATAATTTACAAACTATAAGGTATAATAAAACGTCCCTGTGTTAAGATACTCACAGAAACATACTTTCGAGGCTGTAAAAGTTTCAGGAAGTTCATGCAGGTCGTTTCCAGGAAAAGATACACTAAAACTATCAAAAAGTAAACTTACCGGAAAATGCTGTAAAAGTTTCAGTGCATTCCAGAACCATAACTAGGGTGATCTGGATCATCCTGATAGCTTTTTTCCAGCCTTATCTTTAGCCTTGTTCTTATCTCTCGTGCCTTTTCTTCCACTTCCCTCAATGCTTTCTCTCACGCCCTAACCTTTTCCTGATCAAGCCTGTACGTAGCTCGTATGGTGTTTACCCAACGCTAATACTCAGTTTCTTTAATGCCTCACACCTTGACAAGTTGTCATTGTTAAAAGTCATTACAGCATCATAAACACCAAAATGAAGAGCATTAATTGATATCCAAAACTGTTTTTGGAATTCTTGACCAAATAATACTGTTGATGCACTCATTTGGACCATGTAAACACTTCTTCAGTAGATGTACATCATATAGATCCCTGAACATAGGCTTAAGTTCCTCAATGACAGCATATGGTAAACCATCCTTTTACACAAATGTTTGGCATGCTGCTTGTGCTTTGTTGTACTTGCACCATGTATCAGTTCTTTTGGGGCAGAGTCTGTGGTTGGGACCAGAATCAGCTGAAGCGACATGAAATAAGACAGCCCAAACGGATCGTTTCATTTCTTCGAGACTGTTGTTGCTATGACTAATGGCCATTACATAATAATTTTGTAATTTATTAATTATGCCTTATGTAAGTCTATTCTTCCCCTGCAACCCTTTACTGTCATCCATCTTTTTATCCCTCCATCCTGATACCAATCATCGCAAGGGGTACCCATTATTTTTGCACATGTCCAATACATTCTATTTTATTTATTGTCACATCTGGTTCATAAGGTTTCAGCTCTTCAATTGGCTTGAATGCTTTTGAATCCCCATCCCCCAGGTAATTTATATACTGTACCCCATCAGCTGCAGACCTCTCAAAAATCCTTTTCACCCCTTCCATTTTGATGCTGCAAAGACTGCCATACCAACAAAGCTTTTTTTAAAAAGCATTTCTTGGTTAGATATATGCATGTATTATACACCAAATTAAAGAGGACATTTCAAAGATCAATAATCTGCAAAAAAAACGAAAATGAACAAATTTATCATTTTCCATCCCTTAAATACAATTTTTAATTTTTACATCTAAGATAGTATTTTGATAATAGTGTCGCGGGTACGCGTATTCTAAGGTCTAGGGTATTGATTTGAAGCCTTTATTCAAACTCATCGTAGTTCCGATTCACATCCAGTTGGAACAGCGAGCCAGATCTCACGCTGCGCCAATGTTATCTTTTGTAACGAAGCACGGAGGTCTCAGGTTGAGCACGTATCCAGCCTCCGCTACCCACGCCTGTAATTTAGTACATAGCTTACGACCGCGTTATGCCAGTTTCTTATCGCAGGCTGCGCCTCACTGAAATTTCAGCAGCCTGTATACCGCAGCAGTTTCCCGACTGTGTGGGAGTGCTTACTAGAGGGAACCCACAGCATATAGAATAGCTTTGCGAAGCTTATGTCAGCCTGGAAACCACCACACTATGCAGTCCCCACTACTCGCACTATAACTCCGCTCTGACCATCTCCACTTAGTCCTAGTGAGCCAATTAACATCACCTTTTATCCCCACCAGAATCCCTAATGAGTCTTCCGGTAGACATGGAGCCACCGCTCTAGTGAGTCCAACTTACACCACGGACTCGACGGTCCATCATCCATGGACGCACCGTTCAACACCATCACCTAACAGGTACTTAAGGCTTGCTTGATCCACTGCTTGCGTGTTCGTCTTCATAATAGTATGTCCACCGATAGATAGGAATCTAATGCATTCGCCGACAGTCACTCATTTCGATAGGGTTTAATGTGCCTTGCCCTGTAATCAGTCTACCAATGTAATATTGTTATTCTGTCAACCAATCAGTATAGCATAACGTCAGTAATAGTTCACCAATGGAAGATCAATGAATATTAACCAATCAGCATAAGGTATTTCTAGTGACAAATCACGCCTTTGATCAATGTAGCCAATAGTGTAACATGTACGCCGATCTGTCTTCAAGTGTAATAAACCAGTAGTCATTAACATGTCCTGTTGTCATTCCTAAGAGATAAGTCACCTCTCCTTGGTTAAAGATGTATGATAATATTTATGTAAATGTTTAATGCTAATCAGTGAGATTAGTTTCTATAGTTTCTCAGTAGCTAAGACTCAGTTACTTCCTTGGCAATATGCCTGCAGACAACTCTCTAAGGGGTAGGTAGGTGCCCAAGGCGAACAACCACAGCTTCCCTCTCTCCAGTCTGTCGTATTAAGTGTGAAATTGAAAGGTTTCCGCTCGGCCGATCACACCCACGCGACAATAGCTGTTTCTCGTACTCAAATATTAATTTAAACATAGACAGACACGTTGGATATGGACGTTTCCGTACTGTGTTTCCATGTAGTGGACTGTCAGCTCAGTGGTTAAAGCGCTTGCTTACGAACGTCGTGGTCTCCGGTTCAAGTCTCCGTGGAGGCTAAGATTTTTAAAAATTGTTTTTCATCGTAAGAGTCAGGCCTGTGCCGTAGGTTATTCAGATTGAATGTTAAACTGTAGATATTAGAAAGTTAGGGGTGCAATGCGAGGCAAATCGTAGATAGTCTTCAAATGTTGTAGGTGTACACTTTTTACGTTATAGTGATCCCTCAGGTGTTGTTCGCAGTCAGTGTGTGAGTGTGAACCACAGTAATATTATTATAAATACGGAAGTAAGTCTCTGTCTATTTGTTACGTTTTGACGACTAAATGGCTATATCGATATTAATGGAACTTGATAAGAAAATCTGTATGAAGGGCACAGGATATTTTTTTCCAGTATGAGTAACAGTTGTAGTCACGAAATTTTGAGACCTTATCAAATGGTGACAGAAAAATGTTGGCAATTGATTCTCTTCAAGAGACAAGTTCGACGGTACAATTATATAGTGATAGCTTTCCTGTCATATTATTCCGACTCGATATTGTTTGGGACCAATCCTTCGTTACCAACAACTTACTATATTTAAATCTGGCAAAAAAATTCTTAATCCACGCGTATGAAGTCGCGGGTATGTGCTAGTTTCTTATATATAGAAATGTATAAACAGCTATAATAAGTTATCAAGAAGGTAAACCAAAAAGTCATGGAAAGATTCTTGTAAATCTGCTTCTTTCTCTGCAAAAGCAGCTGAAAAACAAAATTTATTCCTTACAATTCTAATAGAAAATATTCGAGGAAGTATTACTAATTTCAGTCACATTTTTTCTGTGCCTTGCGGTAGTTTTGGTTAGTAAACACAAAGATGTGTAAATTGTTTGTTCTGTAATGAAAAGCCTTCCCAATTCTTTGCTGTGTTTTTCTACATATCTGCCTGCTTTCTGGTCTGATAGGTTTGTGTTGATTTACTTATCTTTAAACTGGTTCATGCTTTCATATAGTGGCCATTCAATGTGTTACGGGTTAATCTTCTGTTAAATGATAATATATAAATGATAACAGGTTTAAGATATTGCTTGGGCAGAATTTCTCTTTTTTTAACTATTATTGATTTACCATTTGGAACTGCCAATAGATGTATTACTTCAAAGTTATTTCTAAACCATGATAATTACTTGAACATATATTGTATTTGTTTTAATTTCAATGTTAGTAGTCAGATTGTTATTTGAGGGGGATCTGCAGATTACATCAAGGAGGGTTAGTTACCATTGAATTAATATAAATTCAAACTGCATTAATTTTTGTTCATTCATGTAGCCAATTCATATATTTTTCCCCTCTATTTTGACGTTATAATGCTCAAAAGGATGTCTTCTTTTTAAGCAAGTGTTTTACCCAAATTACTTTCATTTTCTGAAAAAACTGTAATATTATTTGAAAATCTCAGTATATGTATGTTTCATCTGTGAATACATATTCTTGAATTTACTTGGTCGTTCACAGCTTGCAGTGTTTTGTATTGAATAGGACAGGGGAAAGAAAGCAACCCTGCCTTACTACCAAAAGCCTTTGATTATGCTTTGTATTTTCCTAACTAGATTATCATTATTTTATTCACACATAGTTAGCATATGGTTCCTCAAGCTTTTTATATTAGTTGCATCTTATTCAAGATTAAGACCTTCTTGTTAGAATTAAAGTTCTCAACAGTATTCTAAAAATCCATGAATGCTATATATATATATATATATATCCTAGTGTTTCCTTATTGTGGGTAAGGACCATAAAAATCCAGATTGATTCTCTTGTTCCTATTCCCTTTGTGAAACCAAACTGGTCATTAGTTAGCTGTAGTTCAATCCTTTGTTCCGCCTGACAGGCTACTGATGTTTTAGATGCACAAGGAATCAATCTTACTGTTGGGAAGTATTTACATTTTTTTGCAAATACTTTCTTTGATATAACTCCAGGCGAATTCCGGGATGCTTCCTTCAAAAAGGCCATGGCCGAATTCCTTCCCCATCCTTTCCCATCTCTAAAGACCTCGATGTTAAGAGACGTTAAACAGTTATAAAAAAATTTATTTGGTATAGAAACACTTTTCAAAATTATTTGGATTTTCCTATTTCATGTATGTCACAAATTTGCCTCTGTTTTACTTCTTAATACCTTTATGCCTGGTGCTTTCCTCTCTTTTAGAAGATTTAATGCTGTGTCAAATGTCCGTAAAAAGATGATCTCCAAGTTAATTTATATTAACATCTGGTTTCCTGTCTAGTACTTATTCACTAAGTTCTTCATTATTACGATTACGAGATAAAACTTGAAGGTATTCTCCATATATTTTGAATATATCTTCTTGGTTATAAACAATTTCTCCCTTCAGATTTATTATCCACAACATTTTCTTTTAGTGTGAATGAAAAACATTTTGACAGTTAGGCAGAGGAAACGTGCAGGATAGTGTTCAAAAATTAAGAAAAGGGACAAGGAGTGGGATTGAAGAGAATATATATCCAAAGTTTATATTATTATTAACCCTTTGACTGCTGTAGACGCGTTAACGCGCGTAGCTACTACTGCGCCCAGGTGCTCCAGACGTGTATACACGCGCCGCCTTGCCGCTCTGTCTCTGCTCCAGACGTGTATACACGCGCCGCCTCGCCGCCCTTCTGTACTCCAGACGTGTTAACACGCTAGCCTCTTAGCGGCCTGGCTATGAAGCCATATTTCCACCCAGGGTGGTTAGTTGTTTTCCTCATTCGGCCCATGAGCATTGGCAGCTGCGATCTAATTTGTGTTGCTCTTTTCCTTTTCGTTTTTGCTGAGAAAATGGCATACAGTCATTATTTTTTTTAACTGCTTAACATCTCTTAACAGCGAGGTTTTTAGAGATGTTAAATAAAGAATGGG
>JARYHS010006964.1:13606194-13626211 GCA_031002005.1 Vandiemenella viatica | reverse complement strand
GAATTTATTATATTACATTTCTCAAATTGACCAAGTACTACAGGAGTTTTTGGACATGTTAACTAGCTGGTCAAAGACAACATGGAATGAAGATTAATTGGCAACAAGAGTCATCTTGCTAGGCAGGGGCGGATCCAGGATTTTTTTTGGGGGTGGGGGGGGGGGGCTTGAGCGGACTTTAGTTTTGGGGTGGCTTGGCTTTAGTGGATTTTGGCTTTGGGGGGGGGAGGGGCTTCAGACGGGCAAACAGCAGTCTTTATAGTCTCCTTGGGCCTCAAATCCGTAGAGCTAAAAGAAAAAAAAAGGTATCAAAAATTGCAATGTCGGAGGTGGACCTAGATACCCTGGATCCCCCCCCCCCCTGTTACTAGGTACACGTACACAGATAAATCAATAAAGATTCTTTATGACTGTAGTGTGAGTTGGTAAATGCTTGTTGTACATTTTAGTATAAATATCTTGGTGTAACATTTCTTATTAAACAAATTTGAGCATGCAGTGAGCAGGTTGAAAATATTTAAAATATTTTATTTTCTTGATAGGGTGGTGAGGAATGCAACAGGGAGCTTGGTTCTGTCATAGTATTGCCTGAATTTGGTGGTTCTGAATATTATCGGTATCTAATACAGGGGCTGGAAAGGGTACAGAAAAGGGAAGCCAGGTTTGTCTGTGGTGACACAATCAGTGACTAATATGATGAAGGAGCTGGGTTAGGAGCATTGACATAACCAGGATATGCTTCAGTGTGCAGCAAGAGTAAGAAATTTTAATAAAAGTACTTGTTATAGAAAGATTAACCTGAGGGAGGGGGGGGGGGAAATAAACCCTCGATTAGCTTATAGACGCACCAGCCTGTGAGTGTTTCTAGATATACCACGACAAAATTCTTTTTCAAGTTAGCTATTTGCTCCCTGAATCCTCTCAGTGTTGACATGTCAGTTTTGTCACTGTTGACTGCAATCAAGTTCTCACCCTGCTTAAGGTACTTAAGGGCTATTGGACAATGCACTTTGTGATGGGATCATTAACGACTGTTTTATGGCTGGGTAGAATTTCTATGGTTTCCACGCTAAAGTAAAGTAAGTTTTATGATGTACACAGACAAAAAATTACATATTCATTATGACTATAAGCTGGGAAAAGAATTGCTTGTTGAAGACTCAAATGATAATACCGAAGTATATCATTTGATAACAAACTTAAATGGGCAGGACATATTGGACAGACAGTAGGAAAAGGTTTTAAAATCCTTTACTTGTTGAAGAGAGTGATGAGGAGATGTACTAGGAAGTAGGGACTTGTGTTACAAACCAGTGTCAGACCACTACTTGAGTTGTTGGTGTAACATGGGACACACATTTTTGGTAATCAAGTACAGGAGTTGGAGGAGGTGCAAAGAAGGGCTGCTAGATTTGTCACGGAAATTATCGCAGTAACACAATTGGTAACCAATATGATAAAGGAGCTGGTATGGGGTTCATGGGTGGGTGAAAAGATTCATGGGAAAAGCGAATACTGACGATGAGGTGTGGAAAGATGTGGTAAGAACTGGAAGTGGTGCATGGAAGGGAAAAAATTACCATGACTACAATCTAGCACTCGACTTCAGGCACGAGGTTGGGGGAAGATTTGCTTTCGTAAGTAAGGGAGTCAGCGATTGGAATAAGTTACCAAGAGAATTAATGAATAATTTACCAAAAACACTGAAAAAGTTTATAGTTTAAATTTGTAGAGGGAGAAAATAGACGGGTACAGGAATGTGTGTAGTGAAATTGACACCAGAGTTAGCGCTCCATCGCAAATAAAATAAATCAAGTCAATACTTTTCAAATTTGAGCACGTAACTGTGATCCCAGTTTCGGGTCTTCCTGCCTCATCCTAAAAAATCCCCCAATGCACTCCACACGGCCCCTGCCACCCGTGTAGCCGATTCACGTGTGTAGCATGGAGGAAGGAATTATATGGAGGAGAAGTGACGTTAAATCGGTGAAGCAAGCACTAAACTCTCCCGCATGGTGGCAGCACCGGCAGCGACCATATGGCGCTTCCCAACAATTAAGGTGTTCACATTGTGGTAGATGCAGTGATTATTTCATTTAGTATTGTGTATAAATGCCAGCTTGTGTTGCGTACGGTTGCACAAATAGGCCAGACAGGAAAGAACCTGGAATATCATTTCATAAGTAAGTTGAATTGTAATTATCGTTGTTGAAGTGAGCGGTAGACACCGCAAATTTTGCAGCACGTCTATAAATATTTAGTCATAGCTCTCAATGGGATGACTTTGTTCTCAAATTTTTCTTGGTGTAGTGTAGAAAATCAGCAAACTTGCTATTTTGCACATAATAGACTAGCATTATTTTTTAGCGCGTGTTTAAAATGAGATTTAAAGGGGCGTGTTTTACTTCGCGATTCAGTGAATTTACTATTACGATTTCTTTCGTCACGTTGCTGATTATCCTGACAATGGATGATGAAATTAACTGTTATGTGAGAAGCTGTGAGTTTTATTAATTTTTTAAATAGCTATTTCAGGCCATTGACTTAGGTTATTTTTAAAGCTTCATATAAGACTTGTTTCTGTTTGTAAATACGTCTATACCTATTTTTACCGATTTTGAAATCTTTCTCATCTATTTATGTCGAAACAGGTTCATGCAGAAATAAAAATGGGCTTCATAAATAAAGAAGTTATTGGCCTTTGAACAAAATCAATTTGGGGAATGTGTTTCTAATTTAGTCTCCTTTTTTTTGTACAACATTCTCCCCCCCCCCCCCCCCGTATCTAAATCTAACTGAGAGATAATTTTTTTACAATTGTCCTAATAAGTAGGGCTGTGAAATTAGACAACACATCTTGATCAAGAGAATGTTCATTAAGGTGACTGAATAAACATTTTATTTCTGGTACCAGCCTACAAAATGTCTGGGTTGCTCATCCCTAGAGGGGTCCTCTTACTTTTTTTCTGGTCTAGGACACATTTCAGACTAACCACAAGTGGTAGTAATAAAACTGAAATATCCATTCTGCATGTCAACCATGTAATCATTGTGGCTTTGACAGAATTAATTTTTGGTCCAGCCTGCATCCAAACCTAAACCCCTCAATTTGGATGTTGTATATCCCCCGAACTAAGCAAGATATCGAAAACATTTATTCCTTATTATCGAGTTTTTTCGTCGTGTTACATAAGAATCCATAATTAAATTTGACTTTTGCGAAATTTTTCTTCTGCATTTCAACTCAAGACACCTCACTTTTGAGACAGTATATCTCGAGAACTAGGTGAAATATCGAAAAATTTTACTCTTTATTTTTTATTTGTCTCGTCTTTTTAAATAAAAATTCATCATAAAATTTGACTTTGAATAATTTTTTTCTTCTGAATTTCAACCAAAACCATTTCACATTTGAGACAGAATATCTCGAAAACTAAGCAGGATATCAAAAAATTTTATTCTTCATTTTTTATTTGTCTCATCGAGTTACATAATAATCCATCACCAGATTGCGGCGTCACGTTTATCCTAGAGTCCCCTTGAGGTGTTTGTTCATATTCCCCGTGTTTGTTGGGAAGCGGTCAAGCCCCCACCACTCCGGCCATGCCCCCCCACTCCTCCGCCGGCCTGCTTCACTCCCATGCGTGGTAAAGGTCTCTTGCGTCGTCTCCATATTATTCCTTCCTCCATGGTGTGTAGTGCACTCCTGATATATCCAAGTGAACCCTACACGACTCGACCACATGGCGAAGATCTAGGAATCTGCATCCATGATTATCGCAGAAACGCCGCAGTCTCTGGTTTAGACCCTCGACTCGGCTCTGAACCAGTGGTCCACAGTCGGTTCTATCGACAATGCTGCAGATAGGTAACTCAGCCGAAATCTTGCGGTCATCAACCACAGAGCTCACCCTTTGAGCAAGCCGTCGGTAGGAAGAGAGGATAGTCTCTGACCCCAGGCGGCAAGCATCGTTGGTGCCGACATGAGCTACAATCCGCAGCTGGCTACACCTCGTCCGATCAATGGCATCCGGGATGGCGTGATCCACATCTTAGATCAGACCTCTCGGAATACACAATGAATGGACACAGGACTTCATCCCAGACCTATTCGCCAAGTCCCTAAGGGGTTCAATAAAACGCCTAACGTTGGAGCTACCTATCACCAAAATCCCCTTCTGTGGTCGCACAGGCCTTTCGGGCAGGGGGGCTGGCAACTCGCTGTTTGACGATTGTGGATCTGAACCAGACCCAGACAACACATCAAACCGGTTGGACAGTGGTACAAGTATGTCCTCCTGGGATTCAGACTTGCACAACTGCCCCCGCATGCGGCGTCGACGCCCGGAAACCACACGCCAGACACCGTCAGGTGACTGCCGCACAGGCTCCAAGGTCTCAGCCTGGACTACAGGTACGATGCTGGGAACAGGAGAACCTGCGATAGCACTAGCTTCAGCGGAGTCTCCCATAGCACATCTGCTGCAGTCGCCTACGGCAGCTTCCAGCCTTGTAACTTTCGTTAGCAAAGCTGCAAGCTGAGCGCGAAGATCAGCCACCTCAGCCCGCGCCTGCACACAGCAATCACAGTCCCTACACATATTATTTCTAAACAAAAGCTACAGAGAAGATGAAAGATGAACAAACCGAGTGATCCAAATAAACTGTTCACTACTTACAAACAACCGACAGACACGACTGGAAAAAAAAAAACCTAAATTAACAAAGGACTTTCTCGCGTAACGGTTACAGATGACCAACTGACTACTGGCGCCGTTAAACAAATAAGCAAAGATGGACAAAATCTATCTACACACTTTAAATTAAACTAAACACAGAGAGCACTTCCTGGCGTGACGGTTGCTGAAGACCAACTGACTACTGGCGCTGTTAAATAAGCAAAGATTAAACAAAAGCTATCTACACACTTTAAATTAAACTAATCACAGAAGGCAATTCCTAGCGTGACGGATGCTGAAGACCAACTGTCTACTGGCGCTGTTAAATAAGCAAAGATTAAACAAAAACTATCTAAACACTTGAAATTAAACTAAACAAAGAAGGCACTTCCTGGCGTGATGCTTGCTGAAGACCAACTGACTACTGGCGCTGTTAAATAAGCAAAGATTAAACAAAAGCTATCTACACACTTTAAATTAAACTAAACACAGAGAGCACTTCCTGGCGTGACGGTTGCTGAACACCAACTGTCTACTGGCGCTGTTAAATAAGCAAAGATTGAACAAAAGCTATCTACACACTTCAAATTAAACTAAACACCGAAGGAACTTCTCGGCGTGACGGATTGCTTAAGACCAACTGTCTACTGGCGCTGTTAAATAAGCAAAGATTAAACAAAAGCTATCTTCACACTTTAAATTAAACTAAACACAGAGAGCACTTCCTGGCGTGACGGTTGATCAAGACCAAAGGTGCCGAATTTATGTTCCACTTTACAAATTGATTTTGAATCATAAACTAAATGAACCTCCGTGTTGTTTACAAGTCTCGCTGCAGTGCTGCACTAGAAGCCTCTTCGGCATATAAGATGTCATATTTAGCAATCTGTAGTTGTGTATATAATGTCGTAGGCATGTTCTGAAATCCATCGCTTACTAAGCACTTCATGTAAAGCCGACTAATGTTCGAAAGAAATTTTTCTTAAGACTTTAAAACTCGTCGACGTCGAGAAAATTACAGGCGGGAAAGGACTGAAGACAAAGAACGGGAAGGAACTCTGCCACGGCCTTGTGAAGGAAACGTCCCGGCATTCTACAGGGGTGATTTATGGAAACGATGGAAAAAACTCAAATCTAGATGTACCGAAGATGATTCGACTCCGCAACATAGCGAATGCAAGATAAGCGTTAACGCTCACCCAATTGTTTTGAGACTCCATAATTCCCTCGGGACCGTATCAGAGTCTGGAGCGTCTGTTGCTTTGCCTCTAGATCTCCGTTTGCCAGGTTCTTTTCTGTCCATGATGGTAATTAGGGAAGGGTGTGTACTACAGGAGCCTGTGGCATTAAGGATTATATAGGAAGAAGTAAATGCTGAAGTTTTTTTTTTTTTTTGTTTTTTTTTTTTGTACATACCTCTTTACATGTTGAAGATGCGAAAATGGAGATATTAGTGTAGGATCTAAGGGACCGCGCTATGTGCCGATAACAATTCTTATGTTTCGTCATTAATACACACATAAGTAAAAACATTAGGCAGCAGTAAGCTAGTAGAGGGCAGAATTATTTTTGTAATTTTAATGGTTCCCTGGTTGAAACAGTAGGAAGGAAGCATTACACTGCAGTAGTGTTGTAATAAGAGAGCTGGTGCACCGCCAGGTGGCAGCACCGTCGGTGTGGTGGGGGGACCTCCGTGACGTCACAAGAGTGCGGACCGTTAATTCCTTGACCGGCCGCCCAGATGACAGCATCTCCCAAGGGCTTAATTTCTTTGGGCGCAGACATTCCACTCACCCAGGAGAGTGAAAGCTAGCGGGGAAATTCCACCGCTCGGGGGATGTTTACACAGGTGACCTAGCCTGCAACTATTTCCTCAACCAAGGGATAATTCTGTTCCGGAATGCGGACGTCAGACAAGTTTCTATATAACGAGCAGTAGCCTTAGGCTGTCGTGTATCGTGGCGACAAAACTATGGATTCGTCTATCACTTTAGTTCCTACTGGCCATTCCACAATGAGACGTGTGTTGTATATACCAATTCCACCTTTCTCCATGATGGCCCGAATCCAAATGGCTATTTCTGTTCTGGAATGCGGACGTTGCGACAGGTGTCGACTAGCTCGGCCGAGGCATCGAGCGCTCGACTGCCGAGTTCTGGCATCGCATTCGGGAGGACGGTGGTTCGAATCCCCATCCAGGCATCCATGGTTTAGCCAAATCACTCCAGGTGAATGCCGGGATGCTTCATTCAAAAGGACATGGCCGAATTCCTTCTCAATCCTTGCCCCCCTCCCCCATCCTTTCCCCGTCTCCAAAGACCACGTTGTTAGAGAGACGTTAGGCAGTTAAAAAAAAAATCGACTGCCGAGGTGCAAAGTACACCGGTTTCCGATAGATGGCGCGGCATGCATCATCCCTCAACGTGATAGGTATTTACCAAGCTTTTAAGAGAAATATTTCAGGTATTCCTGCCTGCAGTCTGTCTGCTATTATGGGTATATCAATGTGACAAGTATTTCAAAACCATGCAGTTATTCTCGGCGTGAAGTTACATTATTTCCGTTTGCGCAGCGACAATCAGTGTACATTAGCTCTTGCGAAAGCTCTGTACACACACTATCGACAGCTATGTGCAAATATTTCAGAACAGTAAAAATTTTTCTTCAGTTCTTTGTCGTGATTTTGTGAAATATACTTCCATTTGATTAAGCGTGAACCATTGCTATTTTTTACTAAAAACAATAGAAATCCACATTAGCGGATTTTACCTACAGAAAATTTCTGTTCCCATGTTACCTTGTTAATACAGAGCAAAGCACATACTATTAATCAGTCACATTACTATACTGTACAGCAATATTTCATATACGTTATTTCGCTCCAACTTTGTCTGATGTATGACACTTAGGCTTGTGTGAGGTGACGTATGGCTTTGTGTTTGAGACCTAGTATGAATATGGGAGTTATGATATCTGTCTGATAAGCAGATGTCTACTGCTACTCGTGGTACATTGGGTACATGTTACTGAATGGCAGAAAAGGCTTAGGTGTGGGATAGACGTGGCGGTGCTGATGTGAACAGTTTTGTACCTAGCACACATGATGCTGGATGGTAGTGAGGTCTGTGGTGTGACATAAATGAGATGATGTTGATGTGATGATTTTTTGGTCAGTTATGAGCCATGGGGGTTCTACCCCACTTTTTCGTCGCCTTGATTGGGCTGGTTGTTGTGTCTAGCTCGCTTTAGGGATGGAAATGTGAGTGTTTGTGTGTCTCTCTCTGTGTCTGTATGCGTAAATGTGGTGATACCTATCATAAACATGTCTGTCTGGACATATGATTTAGCTGTCCCACCACTTACGTTTGTTTGTGCTTGTGTATGGAGATGCATGGATTTGTGGCTGAGACCTTGTTTGAATATGCAGGTTATGATATCTGTCTGATAGTCAAGTCTGATAGTCTATTGGAACGCATAGTACTTGGGTAACTTTTTACTGAATGGTAGAAAGGGTTGCAGTGTGGGAGAGACATGTTGATGGTAAATGTAATCAATCTGGTGTGATGAACACTATTTATGGTATAAACACTTAGGTGTAAGGTTAAAACATGCATTCTTTTGCACACCTTCTATCTCACTAGGCTGATTATATGTAAGGAGACTTCTGTTTCTCAGCCTGTCATGATGCAAGAGAGTACTACACCACTTTTTTGTTTCCATTATTGGTGCCGGTAGTTGTGCTGAACTCTCTGTAGTCTTGGAAATGTGTATCTGTGCCTCTCTTTGTGCATGTAAGCGTAAGTATGGTGAAACATGCCTTTAACTCGTCTGTCTGATGATTTTTGTAACGATAGTTCTGTGCAGTTAATCAGTGGTAACGGCAATTCTGCCTCACTTCATCGTTTCGGCGATGCCTGCTGTTAGTTCTGTCGACCTCGCTGTATGAATGTACAAGTGTGTGCGTGTGTCATTCCTCTGTGGATTTGAGTCTAAAATATATGGTTATAGAATTATGCTCACCATCAAAGTGTGCTTCTAACCATTGCTTCAGGGCTTAGGCAATCTCTCATTTCACTGTGCTCTTTACAGTTTACTGCAGTTTGTGTTGGCATACGAATTGTGTTTCTCACGTTTTTCACTACATGTACTTCGGGGTAAAAATAATTTAACAGAGAGGGTGCTGAGGGGATGTCCCAGAGAAGCGAAGGACTTGGGTACAAACCAACAGTCAGACCATTGCTTTTATATAGAAGTGTAGTATGGAGTCCACATTTTTTGTACATCAAATGCAAGGTGCAAAGGAGGGCAGCTAGATTTATCAGTGAAAAATATTCAATAAATGACATAATAAAGGAGCTGGGATGGATGTCACTGGAAGATAGGAAGAGTGTTGGGGGCTGTATGTGGCATATAATGCTGTTAGAATGGATATTGGTGGAATAATTCTGAGTGGTCTATGGAGCCTAAGTTGGCAATGACCACAATCTGGCATTAGACTTTAGGTGATGAGGCCTAGGTGGGTAAAATATCCAAACACCCACTTTGACCTAACAATTTACGACAGTTCAAGTGTAGGTGCTATCTTCGGCTTAATAAAACTAGTGTCTGCACCTATGGTAACTTTTTGGATACTTGACGATGTGTGGGGGTCTTCTATGTAAATGTGGGTTATGATATCAGTTTGATGACCAAGTTAGCTAAGAGCGTTATGGTAACTTTATCGTGGTTACTTGAACAAAGCATGCAATTACAAACAAATGACACACTTGGTCTTGAATCCGAAGTTTGGCGTCAGATGGGAACATTTAAACCGAATGGAGAACTCTCCTGGGTGTCCTGATTGGTTGAAAAATACTTGTACTTTCCTCGGAAAACTCCAATAGAACCACCGTAAGTGAACATTTTGGTATCTGGCTACTTATTAGGAGAAGACTACGAATTTTGAATTTTTGGTTTACTTTAATGCACGATCAAAAGGTAACCCTGTCAGTAACAGAACAGGGGTTGGATTGGGAATCATTGGAAAACAGAAGGAGGTTTGAGGAAGTGCTGGGCATTCTATGACGAATCAGCATGTTCTGTGCTTAGAACTGCCTTACACTAACTCGATTTTTGTCACATAGGACTGGCGTACTTCGATTCCACAGGGGTGAAATTATTAAGATTAACAGACAGAATTTCTTTCCTGGAACATACGTGCTGTGCTGTAAAATACAGTTGAAAGGTGGGTAAGTACATACCACAGCGTATATCTCTCTGTTTCTAGTCAATCACTGATGTGTCACAAGGGATTGATTGAATTTTTAGACAAAGTACAGCTAAGGACACTCAATTTGTGATTGCTTACGAAAGCATAAACGAATTGATACATAGATTGGTCTGGGTAGACAGATTACATATGTTTGAACTTGCTCGAAAAAATTACGAATGTGATGAAATTTTTTATACCATAGGCAGCAGAGATAAGTTAGAGAAATAAGGTGTCGTACTGATGCTTATATGAATTCTTTTTCCTTCGTTCCATTCCATGAGTTTTGCCATGGTCAAACTGGAAACTTTGATATTTCTAGCCATGGTGTGGAAAAGGATTTTTTAATCATGTCACAAATATTTTCAAGTGGGCTCTTGTCCAAAGACAGGGTTGAGAAACAGGTTGGAAAAAATTACTGACTGATATCAGTGGAGAGATTAACATGTATTCACTTCAGAAATGTTTGTAGGGAAAGAAAATGGTTTTAAAATCGACAACTTTGCTTAAGATTTATCGAGGTTATACTTAAATACATCAGTAAACCCGTTCAATGCCTCTGAGTTTAAAAATTGGGTTGGTTCCCGCTCTGTTTCATTGCACCTAATTTAATACATACTTTAAAATTTGGAAATCTAGCGAAAATTCGTGAGCTATCATTAATGCTGTTAGCTATTATATTGGTTCATAACGAATCCGATATGATGTGCAAAAGTGAGTATGTTTTCGGTATATGAATGAATTTTTAATTAGGAGCAGTATATAGAAAAGGGGGGGGGGGATAGCGGACTATGATCAGGCTTTAGAGGGTAAAGCCAGGGACTGAAAAAGTTGTCAAGGGATAAGCTCACTGTAACTTCACATGTGAAAAAATAAATAAATATGATTTCAGGTATCATTGGAGATGTGTGAAATATTCTATAATTCTTGGACACTAAGTTGGAGGGAAATAACGTATATGAAATATTACTGTACAGTATAGTAATGTGACTGATTAATAGTATGTGCTTTGCTCTGTAATAACAAGGTAACATGGGAACAGAAATTTTCTGTAGGTAAAACCCGCAAATGTGGATTTCTATTGTTTTTAGTAAAAAAAAAGCAATGGTTCACGCTTAATCAAATGCAAGTATATTTCACAAAATCACGACACAGAACCGATGAAAATATTTTACTCTGCTGAAATATTTGCACCTAGCTGTCGATAGTGTGTGTACAGAGCTTTTGCAAGAGCTAATGTACTCTGCTTGTCGCTGGGCAAACGGAAATAATGTTACTTCACGCCGAGAATAACTCCATGGTTTCGAAATACTTGTCACATTGATATACCCATAATAGCAGACAGACAGCAGGCAGGAATACCTGAAATATTTCTCTTAAAGGCTTGGTAAATACCTCTCACGTTGAGGGATGATGCATGCCGCGCCATCTATCGGAAACCGGGATACTTTGCACCTCGGCAGTCGATTTTTTTTTTTAACTGCTTAACGTCTCTCTAACAACGTGGTCTTTGGAGATGGGGAAAGGATGTTGGAGGGGGGCAAGGATTGTGAAGGAATTCGGCCATATGCTTTTGAAGGAAGCATCTCGGCATTCACCTGGAGTGATTTGGCTAAACCATGGATGCCTGGATGGGGATTCGAACCGCCGTCCTCCCGAATGCGATGCCAGAACTCGGCAGTCGAGCGCTCGATGCCTCGGGCGAGCAAGTCGACATCTGTCGCAACGTCCACATTCCAGAACAGAAATAGCCATTTGGATTCGGGCCATCATGGAGAAAGGTGGAATTGGTATATACAACACACGTCTCATTGTGGAATGGCCAGTAGGAACTAAAGTGATAGATGAATCCATAGTTTTGTCGCCACGATACACGACAGCCTAAGGCTACTGCTCGTCATGAGAAACTTGTCTGACGTCCGCATTCCAGAACAGAAATATCCCTTGGTTGAGGAAATAGTTGCAGGCTAGCGCACCTGTGTAAACACGCCCCGAGCGGTGGAATTTCCCCGCTAGCTTTCACAATCCTGGGTGGGTGGAATGTCTGCGCCCAAAGAAATTAAGCCCTTGAGAGATGCTGCCATCTGGGCAGCCGGTAAAGGAACTAACGGTCCGTCATCTTGTGACGTCAAGGAGGTCCCCCCCACCACACCGACGGTGCTGCCACCTGGCGGTGCACCAGCTCTCTTATTACAACACTACTCACTGAAGGTGCTAGTGTTGGTAAGGCAGCATCAATAAAACAGGGGAGGTTCCACTCAAGCCTCTCCCCAACAGTATCTATTTCCACCCCCGACATTTTTTAGATCCTTTTTTAGTTTTTTGTTAATTCACCTGATCTTTTAAGGGCTTTAGGGAGCGTCCATAAACTTCGTAGCTCCACCAAGGTGGGGGGAGGGGTTGGCTGGAAAGCCTCGAAGTTTCTTACTCATATTATTGATTACAGTTAAAATAAAGTACAGAACACACAACAGCATGTGGATAGTTATTCCTTGACAATTAACTACCTCCGTACGCAATTTACGATAGTCTGACAAGAGAAAACGGTATAAAATATCTTCTGGAATCAATAGAGAAAAATGCTACCTGCTACGTTGGGGGGGAGGGGGTAGAGTCGAAAGCCACGTCAGGCTACATGGGGGGAGAGGGGTTCACAGGAGACCAAATTGGAGCTACGTGGTTTATGGACGCTCCCTTAAGTGGGCAGCAATCTGAGGAGACTATGAAGGCTACCCTTGCCCGACTGAAGGGCCCCCCCCCCTTTTCTCAAAATCAAAATCCGCTCAAGCCCCTCCCAATCCAAAATCCTGGTTCCACTCCTAATCAAAACCAATAATTTCTTAAAGGAAAAGATTTGTTTGCAACGTACAGTAACGATATCGCTCGCCGACATACAGAAATTTTTGAATGGTTGTTACTGAATAATGTTGGGCTGTGAGAAAACAAGAACTGTACTGTCCGCTAACAGAAGATAAAAATAATGTCGTGGCATCAATAATTCATTTGGGGGGGGGGGGGGGCAAAGAATAATTTGAAGATGATCTTAAACACTTGACTACCAAAATGAAATTTTTGGCTTATGTGGAGGTGTCGTTATAAAAGACATCACTACTGACGTAAATAATTTATATGAATATAATATTTTGTCGGAGAAGAGCCGTGAATAATTAATGTTAGTTTTTCTGTTGGTTAAAAAGTAATGATTTGAGAAGAATTTTTAGGTTCTGTGGAACTGCCATTAACGCAAATTATCGCAGCTGATCATTTTGTAGAATTCAGATATCTTGAGCCAGAAAAGTGCATTGGGCCAGGATATGATGTATGTTCCACTTTAGGAGAAATGAATGATGTTCATAAAATAATTCTCATCAGATTAGTGATTAATTAAACTTAATTTTACACGTATTACACAATAGCAACGTCTTCGTACTTTTCGCCTCGAAACTTTATAACTGAAAAAAAAATCCTAATTTTGATTTATTGCAATTTTGATGATGTTTTTAAATTATTAAAGTTAAGTTATTCTGCACGAAAGCCGTTTAATTTTTCGCAAAGATTACACCATATCGGCATCGCCATTAAAACGAGCCTTTTGGAGTTTGAGAAACGTTTTTCATGTTGGAAAAATTTGTATTTAAGTAATTAATTGAATGCGGGATAACCTTCTTTTCAATTGAAACCTGGCTTAGCCAAGGCTAGCGGCGGGGGTGAGCACGCAGAATAGAACAGTCTCAGTCTCACAGCCAGGACGCTGTTTCTAATACTCAGAAATGCCTTCAAGTAAAGAGTGTGGGTACTAAAATTAGGACATTACTGTAACGATAGTGATTATATATTCATTTTAACTTTCAAATTAATGTACGAAATATACGTAAACAGATTAAAGCTGCCGAGAAAAGGGGGGGGGGGGAGGAGACAATGCCTAACAGCCTCAGGGCTACCAACTGTTAATAATGAAATCGCGCGCTGTTGTAAGCTGAATGACAAACGCTGCTGACGTCTTTCTAGTTTTAACTATTTTTTGAGGTCTGCAATGACAAAACGATCAGAAACTTCGTTACGAATTAAGTACTCCCAAACTGACTGGTACTGTGACTTTACCATTCAAGTTAGTACACCACCAATTTCGATGGAGAAAATTGGTTCGTTTGAGACGAAAGTGAGTCCAAATATTTAAGCAGATGCGGTGTTATAAACTGTTCTTAACAGAATGGAACCGATTTGTTCACTAATGTACCTGAATTATATGTTTGATAACGTATTTACTAAATTAGTTAGCTCAATAACTGTCGATAGAAAAAGTGAATTTCAAAATAACACAATATAATCTTTCGGGCGATTGTTACGTTAAAATTTGTCTGGACGAGGTGGCAAGGGAATGCGTGAAATCCTGTCAGAGTGATGTGGGGCCAGGAATCACTGAGCGTGGTGGGTGAGTGTTTAACGTTCTGGCCTTGTATTCTGGAGGATGTGGGTTCGAATCCCCGTGCAGCCATCCAGGTTTCGGTTTTCCATAATTTCCCCAAATTTGGTGAATGCCTGGACGGTTTATTCTGAAGTCCATTGGGTGAATTCCTTCCCTTTCCTTACCCCTGTTCCTTCCAGCCTCTATCTACCTCGACGTCGACGAGGCCGAAAGCCATAAGTAAAAAAAAAAAAAAAAAAAAAAAAAAAAAAAAACTTGAATCTCAGCAAATTATGCTTCCATAGATCGCTAACTGCACTCCTTGAGATAACTCAAATTCCGTGACGTATCATTAACGTAAGTTCTGTAAACACAGCTTGCTCTATCATCACACCTAGAAGAATTTTAATGGTGAATTGTAGGCGTCGTGCGGTTTTGATCCATTTTGTGTGGTAGATGCGAAGCGATAAATCAACGTCAAGCAGTTGTTGTTTTTAAATTCGACATTGATTTGTATCCACCAATCAAAGAATGCATCGAAAGCAAAGTCGGTATTTGTCCATTCCCATAAAAAGGAACTCCTAGAAGACTGTGAGTATGCAGGATAAATAATGTGTAGTCTGTACGACTGTGTTTGAATATACTATCAGCAAAAGAGATAAGGCAATGAAGATTGTTTATTAATAGATTGGTGTGTATTCGGCCAGGTCTCGGTGATATTCGGCGGCAGGCGAGACTACCATTAAAAGGATTACCATGTTCAGAGTTGAGGAGCGTTCATAAACTATGTGGCTCTGTCTAGGTGGGAGAGGTTGGCTGTGTTACGTGCAGGATAGGTGCAAGCCAGGTCACGTAGCTTTCCATTCATATTACTTGTCACAGTAATAATGATATTTCCGTGTGGTCGTAATGACCTGGTGACAGGGTTTCTATAGGCTGAGCATTCCGCCCCTAACCTAGCCCGCCAATCGTGCCGGGTACAAAGGACCTACAATTTAACGTGGAATCTGAACCACTGAAGTGCTCTGGTGTACTTCATATTACACAGCAAGCAGTGCCGGAGGTGAAGGCCAGGTTAAGTGCGCATGAAAATCCCGCCGAGACAGGGATTCGAATCGGTGACCTTTCGATCTCCAGTCAGACGCCTTAACCACTGAGCCACCAGACCGCTGGCACAGTTAAAATGATGCACAGTACACGCTACAGCATGTAAATATTTGTTTCCGTCATTTAATTATCTACATGTGTAATTTACGATAGTATGACAAGAGAAAACACAAAAAAATTCTTATGGAATCAAAAGTGGGAAAGGGGTGGGGGGTTAGGCAAAAGCCACATGGGGCTGCATGGGGAAAGGGGGTTTCCAGGAGGCCAAAATGGACCTACATAGTTAATGGACGTTCCCTTGGGACAAACTTCTGTGTGCACTAAATATCAACACTGTAGGTAAATCATGTTTGTGTAGTATTCGTAACAATGGTTTTAATTTTAGTTTCCTTTGAAGCATCGGTATTCACTATAAAATTAACGAAGAATTGCAGCTAAACAGGAGAGCTTTCGAGTTAAAAAGTTAGAAGTTGAGTTTCGGATAAAGAGCTGGCTGGATAACACGTCTCATAAGGCCTTTCATCTTAGTGGTTCAAATCAAAGGCAGAGTTCGAAACCACTTAATCCTTTAAAGTGGCATCTTGACAGGCAAAAGGTCATGGGTTCGATACCCACTAATAGATTTCATTATTATTTTGTTTATTTCTACTCTACAGTAATATGTGGTATTTTCTTCCGTTTATGCACGAAGAAACCGAATACAAATTTATCTTTCTTCAGAAGTTTCAGAAGTTTGTCATATGAACATTGCGCAGTTTGCGTTTCGACTAATGCAAGCACAAGCACCGCACATCTCCTGCCCGCCACCCGCCTTTCCACCGCTCTAGCTGTCCATTCACAGTCCAACCAGTAGTAGAGATGGGTAGGTCCGGATGGATGCAGTTCCGCGGACCCGTATCACTTGCGCGAGGGATGGATGTACATCCGAGGGCTTGTCGGATCTGCTTCCAGCCGGACCTGTAACAGCGCCACAGTTCTCGCGTGGCCGGAGGTTGAACCACGGCCGGACCTGCAACTCGGAGCTGGAACGCAATTTTTCATTACAGTTCCGATTTGAAATCTATGTTCTGAAGGGTTTAACGTCATTTACTGTACGATTCGATTACAGTTCTGTTTAAAGATAAGATTATAAATGAAAAACTATTTCTTAATGGCTGACTACTAGTAGATAATTACAATAACTATTAAATATCAATGGGTAGCTAAAACCCGGCAGTACTTTCTTATTGGTCAGGTTCATGCTTGTAAGGTGAGGAGTGTTTTACGTGCTAAATAAGAATGGACTTCCAATTTAACTTGTGATTTTAATTCGTTGCAGTCTTATTAAACTTTTAACGTTCAGTTTGATTAATCACAAAGTCTCTAGAATTTTTAACTTTCTCAATTCTGATTGCTTAAAGACAAATTAGATAATACATTTAACATCTCTTTATTGCAGAAACACGGTTCGTAGGGTTTCCAAGGAACATTATACATATCTATACTAATATTATAAATGCGAAAGTAAGTCTGTCTGTCTTTATGTCTGTTTGTTACATTTCTTGTGCTAAACGGATATTCCAATCGTGATGAAATTTGACATGGAGATTCTGTTTGACATTAGGATCGAGTTGGGATACTATATTATGTATAGATAAGAACATATTGTCATTAAATTATGAAGACTATCTAACAGTGAAAGACAAATGTATAATATCTAAGTGTATTTGTAATGCGCAACGGTTTGCAGTTATGATAGGATGGCGTAGTGGTAACGCGCTTGCTTATAAAGAAAACTTCAGCGTTGATTTGGGTTCAAATCCCACTGTCTGCATATATTTTTATGAATTGTTTTTCATAGTTTGAGCCAAGCCTAGGATTTTATAGTAAGGATACCATGTTGTGGCAAGCCTTTGGCGGTAGAATAGTGCCCTAAGCGTTTACTTTATTTACGGTATACTGGTTCCACAGTTAGTTTTATTGTGATCTAAACTAATAATATCGTATATGCGAAAATAAGTTTCCATCTTTTTTTGCGTTTTGACGACTATATGTGTATACCGGTGACAAGGAAATACTTGGTATATTTAGGAACGAACTAGGATATTCTTTTTTTCCGATATGAATAAGTTTTAGTCATGACACAGGTTCGAAGGTAGAATGGTATATCGATGGCGTTCCCGTTATATTATGCCAACTCAGTGTTGTTTGGGACATCTTAGATAATTTTCAGCTTTGTATAACCAATTCAAGCAATCAAATCCTAAATCCACGCGTACGATGTCGCGGGTAACAGCTAGTAATGTATATATAAATACGATTATGTGGCATTATTGCGAGCGACTCTGCTGACCGCTTTTACAGCAATATTTTATAATCCAACATTGAAAAAAAAAAAAAAAAAAAAAATACGCATCCAGCCGTTTCTAGAACGTCTAACAATGGCTCAAACAATCGGTTATTATTACTAAGAATTAAATCTTGCTTAAAAATACTTTAAACTAAATTGGAAATAAAATTGCTAAGAAATTAAAAGTTTTTGAAATTGCACAAAATAAAATAAAGATTTTTGAAAGCACCAAATACACGTTACGGTAGCTGGCAAAACATAAATATTACTGATTAATTAAAATGCATTGTATTGCACTCGATTTAGCACTCACGACAATGTTTTATTCACTCAATCAAAACAGTTTCACAAAGTATACAGAGGAAAACACTATACATAATATAAGAACAAATCTCACGTAATTTCTCGCTCACAATTTAAAATAAGTTATACTTGCAATTTTGTTTTTTGTTCATTTATAATACACTGTTTCTTAAGCTGGTATATTGTGGAAAGGCAATAATTATCTCAAAATGTTGTCTTGAATTATTTCATTCTTAGTAAAAAAAAAAAAAAAAAAAAAAAGAATTTCGATTTAAAAAAAAAAAATTTAGTAGTATTTAAACATTATTAAGAAATGATTTCATTTTATTCTTATAGAAGCCCACAGAATTTTTAGATGAACACGATATAACTCATACTGCAGTTCTTGGTCGGATTTGTATCCACCATACACTCGATTGTAGGTTCGGACCCATACAGCTCCGGCGGACATGTATTACTGGATGTAGGTCCGTACACATCCAGTTCCGCCGTACACTCCGCCCGCCCGATTGTAGATCCGGACCCATACAGGTCCGCCGGACACGGAACCTGGATGCAGATCCGCAGCGCTGGATGTACATCCGGACCCGACTCCTTTAAAATCTCGGACCTGCCCATCTCTAACCAGTAGGACCTTCGATGATCTGATTTTCTGATAAAGGGCTCTTGACGAGCCGAGAAAAGGGTTACAGGACTACATGTAAGACGTGTTGGATGTTGTAAGACTCTCAGACAACCAACGTAGGTCCTTGCCGAAAAAATGATGTACCGCTGGATCGTGATTGGAGGAAACATCCTGCGAGTGTGCATTAACACTGGCGTGTGGTGAGAAAGTACGAGTGGAAAGGATTGCTCGGAACATTTTGTTAGATCCCTTCTAGTAGTGTGAATGGGTGAGCGCATCATAGGTAGTTCTGCTGGAATGTTCTGTATGTTAGATCGTGAATAGACCGCTTTACTTTACATGTTAGTTTAAACTTGTAAATCCGTCGCTCTGGTTATATAACACCGCTCAATTCATAGCTGCTTTTATTGCAAGATAGTAAGAGCAAAACAACCTCGTTATTGGTAGCTTAGAGAAGATCGACCGCAAGTTGTATAAAGAAAAAATATTTTGCAATGTGAACAAAATATCCACTATACATCTACATTATAAATTGCGGATGCGGAGGTAGGATTTCACGCTAAAGTTCCGCACTTGCGGGTGCGGAACTCCGTAACATCCCTGGTACTAACATCGTTTAAAGAAAATGGTGAGTAACATTGCACCATAAAAGAATGGCAACACGGCTAAAAAAAAACCTGAGAACATTAATATTCTGTCAGAAATGGCAGCAAAGCAACAAACTTACCTCTTTTGTAAATAAAATAGAAATGATTCTTGGTTAATGAAAAGTGAGTAATTGTGATGAACTCATCTTCTGGGAGACAACTTCTGCCACTTCCTACGATTTGAAATAGCCAAGAGTTACGAGTGTTTGGATTTCAGTATGTAAGCCAATGGACTTACATGGTTAAGTTGTATGCCCTGTATAATCGATATCTCAATTCCTGTTCAACCGAAATGCCTGACACCTCTGCGTTGCCCGTCTAGTATGGGTACAATAATTTCCTCTTAAATTAAACATTTACGCAATTCAGTGAATTTGATCCCTTGCGACACATTAGTTTGCGATTCAGCATGTAGTCGCAGCTTAAGAAATATCTATAATAATGATGTATGATGTAAAGTCAGTTTTTTTGCCTTTAAAACAATGCATTCTATTATGAAAATATCGCTGTCATAGAGGCTTAAACATTCTGTGGGCCAGGTCACTCTGCCTTTGCTTTTGGAATGACAGCTGTAGCATCGAGAAACATGGCGTCTGTCTCTCTCAAACCAAAGGGCGAAGAAACAATTATTTCAAAACAGAAAATGAGGGGAGATGAGGTGGTTAAAGAAGTTG
>JARYHS010006964.1:13559632-13605194 GCA_031002005.1 Vandiemenella viatica | reverse complement strand
TTAGTCACATGTCAGATTGAGCATAGGATTGAGCTGGAGCTAACTGATGACCAGTTTTGTTTCAGAAATGGAAGAAGCACAAGAAAAGCAATCTGGGTTCTTTCCTAGAGTCCTTACCATGAAGGATGTAATAAAATAAATAGTATCAATATACCCTCTATAGACTATACGAAGGTTTTTAACATTATCAATTGAAACAAGACATTCTAACATTGAAAAATTTAGAATAAGGTACAAACACATAATAATCATTTTGAAACTGTGAGACTGTAATTGTGGCAATCTGATTTGGAAGATGCAAAGCAGAACAAAGATTGGAAAGGGAGTAATGTAGGGTTGTTTTCTTTCCCCGTCCTATTCAGTATGGAGCAATGGAAGCTGTGAGAGATTAAGAAATTGCAGGAATTTCCATTCACGAATGATATTGCAGTTGTATGAGAAAGTTATAGTGATTTGGGTAAATCACTTACCAAAATGGAAGCAGTCCCGTATTGATTAATATAACCTGAAAATAAACAGGAAACAGACTAAAGAATTAATTTGGGGCAGGGATATACTAAAACCAATTAAGTTGAAATTAGATGAACAATTAAATGGGGAACTTAAACATTTCAGATACAATGTTAGTATAATTACAAAAAAATTAGGAGAAACAGTAAAGAAAAACTCTGTAGAATCAACCAAGTTAAACATGCTTTTAATGAACGAAAGAAATTTTTGACTTCTAACACCATAAACCAATAATAATTCATAAGAAATTTCTAAAACATATTTGGAGCATATTCCTATATATAAGTGAATCAAAGACAATAGGAAGTAAGTGGAGGCATCTGAGGTCTGTAATTACAGATGAATACTGGAGATAATCTGTTACTAATAATGAAGTATTCAGAAGAGATACTGAGCACTAATCTCTGGAAAATCTTACAGAAAAATAAAAGATGACAGGCTACATTTTGCAAAACAGTGGTTTGCTTATGGTGATTCTTGAAAAAGATGGGAGAAAAAACCTCAGAGGACCTATAATATTAGGTGATATGAACCAAATTATGAATGACATAAAATAAAATAGCTATATGGAATTAAAAAACAGGGCAAAAAAACTGACATACATGGCAAATTGCTACAAACGTATCCTCAGATTGAAAACTAAAAGATGTGGTGCTTTACAAATTGAAATGATTGTCCCATAGCACCCATTTTGTGTCCATAATATTTACTGTTGATGAAGGATTGTATGCCCAATAATTACAATGTTTTGGTCTATTTGGTATATCAATGTGACAATCTATGTGTGATTAATTCTCCATTTTTAATTTTTATGAGTACACATTATACACTATTTATCATTCCAATGTCTTTCAATAAATAATGAAATAGCTTGATTATAGTATCAACTACTCATTGCTTTCCAAGCAAATTTCTTACAGTTGCTCTCCATAGGCTCTGCCCAATCTTAACTTAATATAAATGAAAATGGTCCCATATTTTTCCACCCATAAGTAATGACACTAGAAAGAAATTCCCTTCCTCCCCTTGTATATATTCTCCCCTACCATCTCTCATTGTTGTATTAAAATATTTCTTAACATCTCCTCCATGAGTCCTTACTAACTGACCTTTAAATAATAAGCCAAGGTTTATAGTTAATGCTTTTCACTATAATTCCCTCCATACATCAGGGCAAATATCATTATTCTATAATAAGTTAATCTAATAAACAGATGGTTTTTAATATTATCTTAATTTCCTGCTGACTGATCCAACTAGATGTCTGTAGATCCCCATTCAAATTAGAATTTGACTGCTAATATCACAATTAAAATAATAAGTATAGATCATGGTTAAGCCACAACTTTGTAGTCATTTATCAAAAGTCACTTTAAAAATGTTGAAGTAATAATTGTTAAACACAGAGGAATTTAGACCAGAAACTATCATCAATCAGCTATAACTTACCTTACATATGGTCATTTAATAGAGACTATCTCATATCACAGAGAATGGCTGCTATATGCAAAAAATGAATTACTTTAAATGTAACTAAAGCAACATAAATGATATACACCAATAAGCAAGCGTATGGAGAAATAGAGCAGAGAAGTGAGTGGCGTTTAGAAGTGTGGGAGTAAGGTAAAGGTTTACTTCACATAACTGATAATTCTTTCCACTTGTTCATTACTAACCATAGATCTTCAAAACTATAGAAACGAAGTTGGCAATATTACCTTAAATATTTTTGAATACAATTGTAATGATTAAATTTATTCCTTTCACAATTTGCAGTCGAGAATAAAGATCTAATATTTCTGTTCATACCCTATTTATCATATTAAAGACCACACAATCTAAATATTTATTTATATTCCTCTATATAAGAAATTTGTAAATATACCTGAAATGATTTTCATTGACCATATGTTAAGAGGTGTCATTATTTCATTTGCAGTTCGCTTAAGATCTAAAAATATTTGAGAATTATCATGGTAATAGTTGGTGCACTGTTTAATATTTATTTTCAGTCGTAATTTTCATATAAGAGAATTTTATAATATTCGCTGCTGGGAATTGCTGTGAAGGCATAAACCTGGAATACAGTATACTTTTAAATATCTTTCATATGATTGCTTAGTCAGGAATTTCATGATAAGCAACCGAAAAAGTTTTGAAAAATAATGACTTATTACTTTCATAATACCACAAGGCGAAATTAACGAAAATGGAAGCAGCTTCTAGGCATTATAAATAATGAAGGAAAGGGAAATTAACCCACCACATACCAAAATTGATGGCTGCAATGAGAGAAACGCTTGGTGGACAAACAAATATGCAATACTTCAGCAACTTCTTCTTTAGTAGAAGATAAACAGGCCATTAGGCTGTGTATGTGTGCAAACAGTACTGTTCAGTACTAGGTATCCTTGCTACATATGTTCATTTTACCATCGCCTGCAATATATTATCTCAGACATTGCCGATATATTGATAGCCTACTACTTAGCTGTTCCCCCACCCTTCCCCCCACTACCTAGCTAGTAATTGGGATGTGTGCACAGGTATGGAGAAGGAAATTGCAAAATATTGCGTATTTGTTTGTCCGCAGAAGTGTTTTCTCTCATCGCAGCTGTCAACTTTAGTATGTGGTGGGTTAATTTCCCTTTACTTCATTATTTATAACACCCGATGGTGCAAACGAATATGCAAATACACCAGTTAGTTTCAATTAATATTCGAGTACCAGAAAAAGCTGTATAAAACTTTATTATGAAAATAGTACCTTAGATCAGAAAATAATATTTGAATTCAAATGCCACTAAAATGAAAATTGCAATTATCTCCATCCCACTACACTAACCCTAATAACACATTAAAAATATTATGAAAATAACATGCATTACAAAATAAAATAAAGGATCCTAAAGAAAATATATTATAAGTCCCATTAAATATCTGCTATATGTAAACACAACACTGGGGAAATACAGCATTACCTACATTTTTACTAATTAAAATCACTACCAACCATGTTTTCAGCACTTTAAGGGTCCATTGGTTACCCCACAGTAAAATATTAAATAACTGAATGAACAAAGTCTTAATAAAAGAAGCCCCTAAGATCTGTAGTCTTTTAACATCACTGGTGGTTTGCAACAAGTTCTGCATACTTTTGGGCCAATTTTGTATTAAATCAATATATGGAAATTATAACTAATTTATTATTTAAAGAGCAGTATAGTAAAATGGTAAACAAAATTCTGTAAAATATGATAATAATCACAATTATATGGTATAATTATTATAAAAAACCATAGACTATCTTAAACTTATGAATCAGAATAAGCTCCTGTAGGGATCAAAACATTAATGTGTGTCATTGTACTTGTATGTGCAAATTCACATTACAATGACTCTCAGACCCAGCCTTGAATGAAATTGTATTTTAAGAATTATTTGAAGATAACTGGGAATTGAGTAAATATGGTTTTGTATATTTTTTCCAAGTAATGATGTGATCTTGATATTTAGAGGATAATTTGTGACAGTTTGAACTGATTTATATGGATAATTTTGTGTGTAAATATCTTTAACTTTCATTTCTGTGCATTTCATAATGATTGTCAATTATTTTTTATTAATTCTGATTGTTTTTACTGTGATTAAATTGCTTAGCTATTGCTAGAGATCAAAAGTCTTTGAAATATACTGGAAATTTCTGTAAAACCTATATAAGTTATCAGCAGAGTACTAGTAGTAGTATTGAGTAGTCTTTGAAAGTTAGTTGAACTTGGTTTCAATGTTATATTTGCTGGAGGATTTGTTTACATTTGCACATAGTATCTTTGCAGTTCGATGTCTTAAAGGAAAATAAACTGACTTGAATCTGAAACTTCTTGGACTAGTTATTTTATTTGAAAATGAGATACCTATCACCATCCATTCAATTGTGCTGTGTTAAATATTTATTATTTATACCCTCTGTGCATCTTTAAAGCTATTCACTAATTTGATTGGCTATTTGTCATAGTTGAAATATGTAATTAGTGCTAATCCATGACAAGCTTAAGATTATTAACCAAGAAAAATAAAACCTCTACAAAAAATCCAGTTTGGGGCCAGGAAAAAGGCAGTTAACTTTTGAGAAAAATTAAACGTTGAGTGTTTTATATATTTTTTCTAGATTTTTTAAAATGTGGTTCAATGAAAAAAGTCAAATGGTACATGATAATTGCTCACAAGATTTGTGAATACTAATACAGAAGTGACTGTTAATTGAATAAAATATTATAGAAGTGTTTATTAACAATAAATAACAAATTGGAAAAGACTTCCCTTACTGAAAATTTCAGAACTAACAATCAATTATTAAGGTGTAACTAAAGGAAGAATCGAGATTCAGTCCGAATGTGAGCAAGCAGCATTTTATAATCCATAGTATATACTATCTTAAAATTGACATACTAATATGAATCATTCTCTTAGATAATACATATCTAATTCATTCTTACTAAACATAATACTCTACTGCCTTTGGTACTGGGACCATATTTTTCACTAAGAAGAATTTTATTCAATTGCATAAACTTTGTAACCAAGATGTATAAAAATGTTACCTACAGGATCAACCACAGATTTCTAATTGGAAGGAACTGACATAGGGAAACATAACTCCACTTAAGTGCAAAATTTCTGTTCACAAGGAATAACCAAAATAAAAATCAAATTAAGTCCAGTATAAGTATAAAATAGTATGGTCTTATCTTACCTTCTTTGTAAAGCCCTACTGGTGGATTTATTTCTCCTATCTTCAAAACCTTCAGAGTAATATGTGCATACATCTAAGGGAGCTGAAATGGCTGTGATGTGGCTGAACACATGTTTTGTCAGAGAGCACCAAAACAAGGAAGTGTCTGCACAGAAGGCACAAGCAAGTTCAATTACTGATGTCTCTTTAACCATAGTTTCCGTGCTCTTTTCAAAATGGTGGCCATTCACCTTTATCTGATTTGAATAGCTCTGCCCACAGTATTGGTAAGTATGCAATGGTGCTTTTATAAATAGGCAATGACTAAAAACATGCCGCATTAGCAAGTCTTTTTGGTGAAATTTTGAAGACACATAACACATGTATACTGTGATGGACTGACCACTGACATGGTGCTGCCACTGCTATCACTAGATATACTGACACGGCTCACATCAGATCTAACTAAAATAGGGTCTTCTAACATATAACTTCTTCACCAGGATAATATCACTTTTTCTTGAAGCTGCTGACCTATAAAACGAAACAGGGAAAACAGTTTCAGTTCACTTAATACAAAATATTTCTAAGGAGTTATTTATAGATATACCATAATAGCATGTATCCGATATAAAAAATTAGTATCTTGATGACAAAGCTTTTTTCGGCATCTTTTGATTTCTGTTCAAGATGCGAGATTTTGTGCAACATTTCTCTTTTAAGCCTCCTAAGCATTTTTAAGTACCACAGTACCTTGCTCTAGCCAAGAAGATATTCAACTTATATCCATAGCCTTAATAGTACCTGAAACATCTAAATATGAGATTAAAGCTATTTTGGAGATACCACTTGTTTTTTTGGTAATATTGTATTACAATCTAGAAAAGCAAACATTATCTACATAACAAATTTCATCCAAATCGTTAGAGCCATTTCCGAGATTTTCCAGATTACCGCCTCATAAATTGCTTTTATAGAAAAATGATATTATTGTGTAAAACAGAAATCTTAATGCTAGTCAGGGATTAATTAATGGTTCTAGATTTGTGATAAAATAACAATTCCCAATAAAAGTAACCTTCTCTATTAGCATTAATAAAGATTTTTTTAATATCTTCTTATCAATGTTTTATAATTAAACATGTGGTATTTAATGTTAATGACTTTTACAATAAATTAATATCAATTACTGCTTTTCAAACTAAATAAATTCATTAATAAATATTCATATTTATTTATTTCCTCGTTATTATGCCACCATTCAGTATATGCAAAATACTCACACAGGCCAGCTAGTGTACAAGAAATGTTCACTTAAAAATATGGGTTCCATGCTCTAACAAAAAACCACTTATGTAACGTCTGTATGCCTACTAATCCTTTAAACTTTTACTAGATAGCATTAAAGCTGTTTCCAAGACACAAATAATAGAAATGATATATTTTTTTTCTTTTTGTAAATTATCACTTTTTCATGGAACACACCTATTTAGATAGACTAAAAACGCTGAAGGAATTTAAAGTAAAAATGAGTAGAGGGCAAAAGTAGGTTGGAAGAGGAAAGGAGAAAGGGTTGTGTAGGGAGATTGCCACCGGAGCAGGTGCTCCATCAGAATTATTATTATTAACTTTACAAGCAAAACCTTATCTAAGTATGAAATTTCATCCAATATTTTTGAGCTATTTCCAAGATACCAAATATTCCTAACCTTCCTTAGTTTTACGGTCTTAAAGCTTCTATATGTTCATTGCTACTTAGTCATAATTATTAAAACCTCAAATGTAATATAATGCATCAGTATATGAGAAACAACTGCTAGCTTCTGCTCGTTAGACAGTGGCTAATGCAAATAAGAGTCAACAGTGATCGGCTACTGAACACTTGGGATAAGGGTGAAGTGACACTGAACTAGTCCATGTTAAATTTATAGCAAGCTACAATTGATCTCACTAAAACCTTTTATTTCTTTAGTTCATCAGTATTAGAGACCTTTTTCCAACAGAAGAAATATTTTTCAGTACACCTGCTAAGACTACAAATGAAATTCAGGTTACAGTACCAAATTGTTGGTCTAATATATACTTTATTAGAGGGGTGTGGTATGGTAGTCATGTTACAATGAAGTAATTTTGAGACAAAAGAGTTAACAAGAGCACCTAGCTAGAAATTAGTTGTTATAGAAAAGGTGTGGTGATCAATATGATTAAAAACACAAATAGGCAGACGTGATCAGGTACAGGATACTTGTATAGATTGATGCAAGTCAGGGCAAGAATTAATGCCAGGATATAGAAGCAATCACATGGCCTAGCTGAGTTTATAGATTAACTGGCTAAACACATGGAGAATACAGATGGACTAAACAGAATAGTTCACAAGACATTCATGTTACTGCCAAAATTAGTATTGTACACTGTAGGGGAAGTTACTACACAGGACGAAAAATAATCATAAAAATATTTCTGTTGGAAATAAACACAGTGCTCTGCCTGTGGCATATAACCTCAAATCAAATGGCCTGGTCAACGACAATCAGGACCTTTTACTTAACAGATTTACACAAAATCATAAACTTTCTTCCATTCTTGGTGGGTGAGAACAATCACAACTGTTATCTAGATGGGAACATTCCACAATGTTTCAGAAAGATAGACAGTCATTGATTTTAAACATAAACCACCAATAAATCACTCATTAAGATAATATATAGTCCCAATACACTATCTTGATGGTACTCCTGTTTTTATATCCATCAGCATTTTATACAGTAACTCTTTTTACTCGGTGTAATTTACATGGTAAAGCAATATTAATTTTATTTTTTGCACATTTCTTGATTTTACACTGTTATCTATCATTCAGTGCCATTCTGTTGTGACTAACTAAAACAAGGGGGCAGGATACAAAGAACACAACTGTCAAACAACTACAAATTGTTAGCTTCAGCTGCTTGGAACATTTGTAACAAACAGCTAATCATATAAAATTAAATAAATTTGAAGAAAACAAGACAGATATCACGGTTCAGCACTGATAAAGTAAATCGTGTTACAGCGATCAATTTCAGTCCGTATTACACCTAACAACATAAAAATGGATGCATGGTCAATCACCTAGAAACAAAACTTTTGTTTTGTGAATCACACTGTAAAGATTTGCTCGTATATAAATTATGGTAAAAAATGACAATATTTATAAGATTTGTAAGGCATTTTACGAATACATTCTATTAAGAAATTAAACACGAAAATCAGACATAAGGCAAACATTGTATGAGTCAACTTACATACAAGATATGGCACATAAAATTTCAACTCAACTTACATTTGTTACTAAAGATAATGAGTGATCAAAAACAATACAACGCCATCCACATACTGAAAACATTCAATGGTCAACGGAATTTATTCTTCGATTTATGATAAGCAATGATCTGCTTGCCTTCATGAATACTTTAAACATATGAACATACCTCCTGTTTAATGTGTGTTCCATTTAGTCCCTACGAATCATTTTCCTTCTGTGTCTCTGCACCGTGTTATACAATACCACAACCAACACACAGCTTACACCGCACATCAGCTGGCATGACAAATGCAAAGATACTCCAGCCTGGAGAACAAATATTCCACTGTTTGTTTCAATGAAATTTAACTTTTTGAAATGTACACCATTCAATATACAGTGATACTATCGAAATTCCTGGCATTAATTACCTGAAACGTTAATTATCCAAACGCCTTTATTATTTATGCGAATTGTTCCCTATTTTCCATAAACTTATGTAAACTTCGTTAACCATTGAATTTATTATATTACATTTCTCTAATTGTCCAAGTACTACAAGAGTTTTTCCACATGCTAACTAGATGGTTAAAGACAACATGGAATGAAGATTAATGGCAACAAGAGTCATCTTGCTAGGCAGGGGCGGATCCAGGATTTTTTTTTTTTTAGGGGGGGGGGCTTGCCCAACTTTAGTTTGGGGGTGGCTTGGCTTGAGTGGATCTTGGCTTTGGGGGGGGGGGGGGGGCTTCAGACAGGCAAACAACAGTCTTTATAGTCTCCTCGGGCCTCAAATCCGTAGAACTAAAAGAAAAAAAAATAGTATAAAAAATTGCAATGTCGGAGGTGGACCTAGATACCCTGGATCCCCCCCCCCCCTGTTACTAGGTACACAGATAAATCAATAAAGATTCTTTATGACTGTAGTGTGAGTTGGTAAATGCTTGTTGTACATTTTAGTATAAATATCTTGGTGTAACATTTCTTATTAAACAAATTTGAGCATGCAGTGAACAGGTTGAAAATATTTAAAATATTTTATTTTCTTGATAGGGTGGTGAGGAATGCAACAGGGAACTTGGTGGTTCTGAATATTATCTATATCTAATACAGGAGCTGGAAAGGGTACAGAAAAGGGAAGCCAGGTTTGTCTGTGGTAACACAATCAGTGACTGATATGATGAATTAGCTGGTTAGGAGCATTGACATAACCAGGATTTGCTTCAGTGTGCAGCAAGAGTAAGAAAATTTTAATAAAAGTACTTGTTATAGAAAGTTTAAATTGAGGGGGGGGGGGAAATAAACCCTCGATTAGCTTATAGATGCACCAGCCTGTTAGGGTTCTAGATATAACACGACAAAATTCTTTTTCAAGTTAGCTATTTGCTCCCTGAATCCTCTCAGTGTTGACATGTCAGTTTTGTCACTGTTGACTGCAATCAAGTTCTCATCCTGCTCAAGGTACTTAAGGGCTATTGGACAATGCACTTTGTGATGGGATTTAAATGTGAAATAATTAACGACTGTTTTATGGCTGGGTAGAATTTCTATGGTTTCCACGCTAAAGTAAAGTAAGTTTTATGATGTACACAGACAAAAAATTACATATTTATTATGACTATAAGCTGGGAAAAGAATTGCTTGTTGAAGACTCAAATGATAATACCGAAGTATATCATTTGATAACAAACTTACATTGGCAGGACATATTGGACAGATAGTAGGAAAAGGTTTTAAAATCCTTTACATTGTTGAAGAGAGTGATGAGGAGATGTACTAGAGAAGTAGGGACTTGTGTTACAAACCAGTGTCAGACCACTACTTGAGTTGTTGGTGTAGCATGGGACACACATTTTTCGTATCAAGTACAGGAGTTGGAGGAGGTGCAAAGAAGGACTGCTAGATTTGTCACGGAAATTATCGCATGACACAATTGGTAACCAATATGATAAAGGAGCTGGTATGGGGTTCATGGGTGGGTGAATAGATTCATGGGAAAAGCGAATACTGACGATGAGGTGTGGAAAGATGATGGTAAGAACTGGAAGTGGTGCATGGAAGGGAAAAGATTACCATGACTACAGTCTAGCACTCGATTTCAGGCACGAGGTTGGGGGAAGATTTGCTTTCGTAAGTAAGGGGGTCAGAGATTGGAATAAGTTACCAAGAGAATTAATGAATAATTTACCAAAAACGCTTGAAAAAGTTTATAGTTTAAATTTGTAGAGGGGAAAAATAGACGGGTACAGGAAGGTGTGTAGTGAAATTGACACCAGAGTTAGCGCTCCAGTAGCAAATAAAATAATTAAGTCAATACTTTTCAAATTTAGAGCACTCATTACAGATTGCGAAGTGCGGAATGTTTTACTATGAGAGAAACACAATAGATTAATCCGGAATCTGTTGCAGTTTAAAAGCTATTTTTCTGGTAGCATTTCTACCATCTTTTGACAGTGCGTGGATAGTAACTCAGCGCGTGCTCACAATCGGGATTTCCATGGTTTACAAATCACTCTGGGCGAATGACGGGATGGTTCCATCACATGGAAACGCAGAAGTTCCTTCCATTCCAAATCACGACATTGGCGAGACGAAAAAATAGACGCATCATAGACTAAGTAAACAGAAAGCAAACAAAGATATAGGTCAGCGCCTAAATCTCTTCATAGAAAAGATGATTACTAAAGCTGATTACTGACAAGCTACAGTTACTTTAAAGCTTCACCTGGCTAACTTTTGCATAAAAAATGAATAATGGTAAATCAGAAGGAGAGGGGGCCCATTTATTACGTGAGATGAACGAAGGGGGAGGGTTTCAGCGATATCTCACCAAATCTTCCTAAGGAGGAAGGGGGGTCGTCGAAAATCCACGTGAGATTTTGAAATTCTCGAAGAACTAGTAGAAGCTAAAGAAATGACGGCAGATGTCGACTTTACAGGGGTACAACCGGCCTCGGAAACGGGAGAGCTAAAAGCTAAAAAGACAAAAGGTCTCAAAAAGATGTTAGGTCGATTATCGTGGGGAGTGGACAGTGCACCTGTATTCGACATGAACTTTCGAACCTTAAGGGAATACGATGATACATAATGCTGGCAACACTGTCAGGTTTACTGAGCGACTCCGTGTAGTCGTGTGCTCACCACAGTCTCGTTACTGGAATAGCAACGCCGGGAAATAAACTATCAGTTTAGTATAATCTGTGTTTACGTTCTAATAAACGTGAATATGCAAATGTGAACACAAAGAAATAAATCAGCACATGCTTTCTTAGTTTAAGGGAAAATAATATTTCTATCATAGATATCGTCTGTGTTGAATACAGGCAGATAAAGTCTTACATGTTTCTAACTCGTCAAAGGTGCCGAATTTATGTTCCTCTTTACAAATTCATTTTGAATCATAAACTAAACGAACCTCCGTGTTGTTTGCAAGTTAACGCTGCAGTGGTGCACTAGAAGCCTCTTCGGCATATGAGATGTCATATTCAGCAATCTGTAGTTGCGTATATAATGTCGTAGGCATGTTCTGAGATCCATCGCTTACTGAGCACTTCATGTAAAGCCGACTAATGTTCGAAAGGGATTTTTCTTAAGACTTTACACCTCGTCGACGTCGAGAAAATTACAGGCGGGAAAGGACTGAAGACAAAGAACGGGAATGAACTCTGCCGCGGCCTTGTGAAGGAAACGTCCCGGCATTCTACAGGGGTGATTTATGGAAACGATGGAAAAAAGTCAAATCTGGATGGACCGACGATGATTCGACTCCGCGACCTAGCGAATGCAAGACTAGAGCGTTATCGCCCACCCAGTTGTTTTGAGACTCCATAATTCCCTCGGGATTCGCGACTTGCCCCGTATCAGAGTCTGGAGCGTCTGTTGACTTGCCTCTAGATCTCCGTTTGCCAGGTTCTTTTCTGTCCGTGATGGTAATTAGGGCAGGGTGTGTACTACAGGAGCCTGTGGCATTCAGGACGACATCGGTAGAAGTAAATGCTGAAGTTAGTGTTTTTTTTTTTTAATAATTTATATTTTTGCACAAACATCTTTAGATGTTGAAGGTGCTAAAATGGAGATATTGGTGTAGGTGTAGGATGTAAGGGACCGCGCTATGTGCCGATAACAATTCTTATGAAATAATTCCCACAACAATTCTTATGTTTCGTCATTAATAGACACATACGTAAAAACATTAGGCAGCCGTAAGCTAGTAGAGGGCCGAATTATTTTTGTCATTTTAGTGGTTCCCTGGTTGAAAAAGTAGGAAGGAAGCATTACACTGAAAGAGCTAGTCTTGGTAACGCAGCATCAATAAAACAGGGCTGGTTCCACTCAAGCCTCTCCCCAACAGTATCTAGGTCCACCCCCGACATCGTAATTTTTTAGATCCTTTTTTAGTTTTTTTTTTAACTCTCCTGATCTTTTAAGGGTTTTAGGGAGCGTCCATAAACTTCGTAGCTCCCCCTAGGGGGAGGGGTTGGCTGGAAAGCTACGCTGAGCTACGTGGAAAGGGGGGGGTTTCCAAGCCGAGCCACTCATATTATTGATCACAGTTAAAATAAGGTACAGAACACACAACAGCATGTGGATATTTATTCCTGTCAATTAACTACCTCCGTACGCAATTTACGATAGTCTGACAAGAGAAAACAGTACAAAATATCTTCTGGAATCAATAGAGAAAAATGCTACCTGCAACATTGGGGAGGGGGGGTAGAGGCAAAAGCCACGTCAGGCTACATGGGGGAGGAGGGTTCACAGGAGACCAAACTGGAGCTACGTGGTTTATGGACGCTCCCTTAAGGGGGCAGCAATCGGAGGGGACTATGAAGCCTACCCTTGCCCGACTCAAGCCCTCCTCCCAAAATCAAAATCCGCTCAAGCCCCTCCTGGTTCCGCTCCTGATCAAAACCAATAATTTCTTAAAGGAAAAGATTTGTTTGCAACAGCACATACGTACAGTAACGATATCGCTCGCCGACATACAGAAGTTTTTGAATGGTTTTTACTGAATAATGTTGGGCTGTGAGAAAACAAGAACTGAGCTTTCCGCTAACAGAAGATAACAATAATGTCGTGGCATCAATAATCCATTTGGGGGGCAAAGAATAATTTGAAGGTGATCTTAAACACTTGACTATACAAAATGAAATTTTCGGCTTATGTGGAGATGTCGTTATAAAAGACATCACTACTGACGTAAATAATGTATATGAATATAATATCTTGTCGGACAAGAGCCGTGAATAATTGATGTTAGTTTTTCTGATGGTTAAAAAGTAATGATTTGAGAAGAATTTTTAGGTTCTGTGGAACTGCCACTAACGCAAAATTTCGCAGCTGATCATTTTGTAGAATTCAGATATCTTGAGCCAGAAAAGTGCATTGGGCCAGGATATGATGTATGTTCCACATTGGGAGAAATGAATGATGTCATAAAATAATTCTTATGAGATTAGTGATCAATTAAACATAAATTTACACGTATTATGCAAAAGCAACGTCTTCGTACTTTTCGCCTCAAAACTTTATCATTAAAAAAAAATCCAATTTTGATTTATTGCAATTTTGATAATGTTTTTAAATGATTAAAGTTAAGTTATTCTGCACGAAAGCCGTTTAATTTTTCGCAAAGATTACACCATAACGGCATCACCATTAAAACGAGCCTTTTGGAGTTTGAGAAACGTTTTTCATGTTGGAAAAATTTGCAATTCATTTTTATTTAAATAATTAACTGAATGCGTCATTACTGTCTTTTCGATTGAAACCAGGCTACGCCACGGCTAGCTGCGGGGGTGAGCACGCAGAATAGAACAGCCTCAGTCTCACAGCCAGGACGCTGTTTCTAATACTCGGAAATGCCTTTAAGTAAAGAGTGTAGGTACTAAAATTAGGACATTACTGTAACGATAGTGATTATATATTAATTTTAACTTTCAAATTAATGTACGAAATATACGCAAACAGATTAAAGCTGCCGAGAAAAGGGGGGGGGGGAGGAGACAATGCCTAACAGCCTCAGGGCTACCAACTGTTCCTAATGAAATCGCGCGCTGTTGTAAGCTGAATGACAAACGCTGCTGACGTCTTTCTAGTTTTAACTATATTTTTTGAGATCTGCAATGACAAAACGATCAGAAACTTTGTTATGAATTATGTACTCCCAACACTGATTGGTACTGTGACCTTATCATTCAAGTTAGTACACCACAAATTTCGATGCAGAAAATTGGTTCGTTTGAGACGAAAGTGAGTCCAAATATTACTCAGATACGGTGTTATAAACTGTTCTTAACAGAATGGCACTAATGTACCTGAATTATATGTTTGATAAAGTATTTACCAAATTAGTTAGGTCAACAACTGTCGATAGAAAAAGTGAATTTAAAAATAACGCAATATAATTTTTTGGGCGATTGTTACGTTAAAATTTGTCTGGACGAGGTGGCAAGGGAATGCGTGAAATCCTGTCAGAGCGCTGTGGGGCCAGGAATCACTGAGCGTGGTGGGGGAGTGTTTAACGTTCTGGCCTTGCATTCTGGAGGATGTGGGTTCGAATCCCCGTGCAGCCTTCCAGGTTTAGGTTTTCCATAATTTCCCCAAATTTGGTGAATCCCTGGATGGTTTATTCTGAAGGCCATTGGGTGAATTCCTTCCCTTTCCTTACCACTGTTCCTTCCAGCCTCTATTTACCTCGACGTCGACGAGGCCGAAAGCCATAAAAAAAAATATATATATGCTCGAATCTCAGCAAATTATGCTTCCAATGATCGCTAACTGCACTCCTTGAGATAACTCAATTTCCGTGACGTATCATTAACGTAAGTTCTGTAAACACAGCTTGCTCTATCATCACATCTAGAAGAATTTGAATGGTGTATTGTGGGCGTCGTGTGGTTTGGATGCATTTTGTGTGGTTGATGTGAAGCGTTAAATCTACACGAAGCGGTTGTTGTTTTTAAAAATCGACATTGATTTGTACCCTCCAGTCGAAGAATGCAGCGAAAGCAATGTCGGTATTGGGACCGACCCATAAAAAGGAACTCATAGAAGATTGTGAGTATGCATGATAAATAAAGTTTAGTATGTATGACTGTGTTTGAATGTACGTTCAGCATAAAAATAAAGGAATGAAGATTTGTTTATTAGGATATTGGTTTGTATCGGCTGATCCGTGTTGGGCCAGGATTGACAATTTCAGTGTTGAGGAGCGTCCATAAACTACGTGACTCGGTCTAGAAAGTGGGGGGGAGAGGGGCCAGTTCCAAGCCAGGCCACCTAGCTTCCATTCATATTATGTGTCACAGTAATAATAATAATTTCGTTTGGTTCGTAATGAACTAGTGACAGGGTTTATATTGGCTGCGCATTCCGCCTCTATCATAGCCACCTTAACCTAACTCGCCAATCCTGCTAAGGTACAGGGGACCTACAATTTAACGTGGAATCCGAACCACTGAAGTGCTCTGGTGTACTTCACATTACGCAGCAAGCTGCACCAGAGGTGAAGGACAGGTTAAGTGCGTATGAAATTCTCCGCCGAGACATGGGATTCGAAACGGTTACCTTTTCGATCTCCAGTCAGACGCCTTAACCACTGAGTCCACCAGACCACTGTCACAGTTAAAATGAGGCACAGTACACGCAACAGCTTGTAAATATTTGTTTCCGTCATTTAATTATTTACATGTGTAAATTTACGATAGTCTGACAAGAGAAAACACAAAAAAAATCAAAAGTGAAAAAAGCTACTTGCTACATGTGGAAAAGGGGTGGCGGGTGGTTGGCAATAGCCACATGGGGCTACATGGGGGAAGGGGGTTTCCAGGAGGCCAAAATGGACCTAAATAGTTTATGGACGTTCCCTTGGGACAAACTTCTGAGAGCACTAAATCTCAACACTGCAGGTAAATCATGTTTGTGTAGTATTCGTAACAACGGTTTTAATTTTAGTTTCCTTTGAAGCATCGGTATTCACTATAAAATTAACGAAGAATTGCAGCTAAACAGGAGAGCTTTCGAGTTAAAAAGTTAGAAGTTGAGTTTCGGATAAAGAACTGGCTGGATAACATGTATCATAAGGCCGTTCATCTTAGTGGTTCAAATCAAAGGCAGACTGCGAAACGACTTAATCCTTTAAAGTGGCATCTTGACAGGCAAAAGATCATGGGTTCGATACCCACGAATAGATTTAATTCTTATTTTGTTTATGCACGAAGAAACCGAATACAAATTTATCTTTCTTCAGAGGTTTCAGAAGTTTGTCATATGAACATTGCGCAGTTTGCGTTTCGACTAATGCAAGCGTCAAGCACAAGGCCACGCCACCACACATCTCCTGCCCGCCACCCGCCTTTCCACTGCTCTAGAAGTCCATTCACAGTCCAACCAGTAGGACCTTCGATGATCTGATTTTCTGATAAAGGGCTCTTGATGGGCGTGGAAAGGGTTACAGGACTACATGTAAGACGTGTTGGATGTTGTAAGCCTCCCAGACAACCAACATAGGACCTTGCCGACAAAATGATGCACCGCTGGATCGTGATTGGAGGAAACATCCTGCGAGTGTGCATTAGCACTGGCGTGTGGTGAGAAAGTACGAGTGGAAAGGATTGCTCGGAACACTTTGTTAGATCCCTTCTAGTAGCGTGAATGGTTGAGCGCATCCTACAGTAGTTCTACAGGGATGTTCTGTAAGTTACAACCTGAATAGGCCGCTTTACTTTACATGTTAGTTTAAACTTGTAAATCCGTCGCTCTGGTTATATAACCCCCTTCAGTTCATAGCTGCTTTTATTGCAAGATCTTAAGAGAAAAACAACCTCGTTATTGTTAGCATTAGAGAAGATGGACCGCAAGTTGTATAAAGAAAAAATATATTGCAATGTGAACAAAATATCCGCTATAAATCTACATTAAAAATTGCGGATGCGGAGGTAGGGATTTCACGCGAAAGTTCCGCACTTCTGGGTGTGGAGCTCCGTTACATCCCTGGTACTAACATCGTTGAAAGAAAATGGTGAGTAACATTGCACCTTAAAAGAATGGCAACACGGCTAAAAAAACTGAGAACATTAATATTCTGTCAGAAATGGCAGCAAAGCAACAAACTTACCTCTTTTGTAAATAAAATCGAAATGATTCTTGGTTAATGAAAAGTGAGTAATTGTGATGAACTCATCTTCCGGGAGACAACTTCTTCCACTTCCTACGATTTGAAACAGCCAAGAGTTACGAGTGTTTGGATTTCAGCATGTAAGCCAATGTACTTTCATGGTTAAATTGTATGCGCTGCATAATCGATATCTCAATTCCTGTTCAACCGAAATGCCTGACACCTCTGCGTTGCCCGTCTAGTATGGGTACAATAATTTCCTCTTAAATTAGACATTTACGCAATTCAGTGAATTTGATCCCTTGCGACACATTAGTTTGCGATTCAGCATGCAGTCGCAGCTTAAGGAAAATATATATGTATAATTATGATGTGCGATATAAAGTAAGTTTTTTTGTCTTTGAATCAATGCATTCTATTATGAAAATATCGCTGTCATAGAGGTTTAAAAATTCTGTGAGCCAGGTCACTCGGCCTTTGTTTTTGGAATGACAGCCGTAGCTTCGCGAAAGAAGGCGCCTGTCTGTTTCAAACAAGAGGTTGAAGAAATATTTATTCCAATACAGACAACAAAGAGAAGAACAGAACCTACTTACTGTATTATAGGGAGATGAGGTGGTTAAAGAAGTTGGTAAGAAGAGAACTAAGTTAAATGACAGAAGTTTGATATGGAATATCTTAAACAACTGAACAAGGAATCAATAACAGCAAATAATGTGGCTAAAATCGATTAATGAAAACTATTATTGGTGCAGCGGGACCACTTACTGATGCATCTAGAAATTTCTATGGCTACGTTAGAAAACTGAGGGGGAGGCAGAAAGCTGAGACAATTTTAGATAAGGATGGAAAAGATGTTACTGAGAATTTGAAAGAGATAACATTTTAAGTATCTGGATTTAGTGAGAGCATTAGGGACAATGAATCAGAAATGGGAGAGTATAAATCAGAGATCGAGCTTAATCACTTATTTATTAATGAGAAGTCTAAAAAAATTGAAATTCATCTTGAGGATATCATGAAGGAACAAAGAAACCTCAAAAAACATAGATAATAAAGATTGCAGGATGTTACATTACACCTTAATTAAATTATTATTTAAATTAAATCTGGTAACTTGCTGCTTACCAGAGGAATGGAAATATTCGATAGTAGTGCTGGTAGGTAAAGGAGGAGTAAATAGATCAAAAATTTATTGGCCAATCAGTTTGACATCAGTTGTAGGTAAATTAATGGGGAAATTGATGTGCAATCATATCAAAAATATATGTGAGGAATCTAAATGATTTTAATGTCAGCAAATGCCTCTAGACAACGATATTCATGCAGACCCAGTTATAAGGATCTATGCAACATATTTCGGATGAAATTGACAATAATAATAATAATTAATTAAAATTGCAATGGGGCCTACGCTCTGGTGGCAATTTCCCAACAAACCCATCTTCATCCTTTCCTGTACCTAACGACATTTGCCCTTTACAAATTTTTAAATTGTTTCAATTTTTTGGTAAATTATTCATCATTTCTCTTGAAGTATAAATACCTTGGTACAACGATTGATAATAAGCTCAAATGAGATAAGCACGTTGGGCAGTTGGTATTAAAACGCTACACAATCCTTTATTTACTGGAGTTGATATGAGAATCTGTGCTAGAGTGGTAAGGGAATTGGATTACAAAAGTTTAGTCAGACCATTGACTGAATATGATAGTGCAGTATGGAACCCACATTTTGGGCATCTAATACAGGAGTTGGAGCGAATATAAAGAAGGGCTCAAAAATACCGTAGAATGCAATCAACAACATATATAATAAAATAACTGGAAGACAGGAGAAAGGTGAAGAAGGTCATGGGAGTATAAAATCCGTATATTAGTTACGAGAAATGAAAAGATGTTGGTGTAAGAATTGAAAGTAATGCATGGAAGGGAAGAGATGACTCTAACCACAAGCTGGCACAAGGGGGTAGGAAGATTTTCTTTTGTAGGTAAGAGGGTCAGGGATTGGATTAAGTTAAATGGAGAATTGATTAATAATTTCCCAAAACCTTGAAACAGTTTAAAGTTGAAATTTGTAGAGGGGAAAAGTAGGTGTGTGCAGGAGAGGAGGAAAAATGGATGTGAAGGGAAATTTGTCACTGGAGCGTGCGTTCCATCGCAATCAAATTAAAAATAAAATGCTTATTGAAGACGTTAAGGGTGTAACATTTCGCAGTTAAATTATAAATTATTTTGAAAACTTTCAAATCATTAACAAAGGCTCAGGACGAACACGGCAGATTTAAGTATTCTAAGAAGCTCAGAACAGCAGTTACAATCATTACACTCGTAACTGCTGTCGCGTCGCCACAACAACAAATACTCTACATCACGAGGACACTGCGGCGATAATACAGTTACAAACCCCGTGCATAAGGACGGAAGTATTTGTCCTAGTGCTTTGTTTGTGGAATTCCAAACATAACAGGTTCAACGGCGAACGATGTTTATATTTATGTAAAGCAGTGAAGATTTTACACACAAAAAACATAATTAAAATAGAGAATGCATTTGGATAATTGACTTTTTATATAATTAACGTCTGGATTATTGACGATTCCACTGAATATTGAATGACGTACATTTGAGACTAATTTTTCGTAGAAATTAACAGAAGAGTGTACACTCTCCAGCGTGCAGAATCTCAGCATTAGATTTGTTATTGTCAGCTGATTAGTGGCGAAAGTTGTGTGTTGGATTTATTGTTTACAAAAACGTGAAAAGACGAGGAAAGGCAACGATGTGGAGGCAATAAATGTGACACACATAAACAGGAGGTATGTTTCTGTCTGTGCAGTGTTTGTGAAGCCGTGCAAAACACGTATTGCTTATTACAACTCAAGGAATAATAGTTTGTTCAACACACGTTTTCGGTATGTGGATGCTGTTGTATTGTTTAAAATCAGCCCATATTCTTCATTAAGAAATGTATGTTGAGTTCTAATGTTGTGTGTAGTATGTATAACTTGAATCACACGATGTTCGCCGGATGTTTAATTTTGTCGTACTTTATCAAATAATACCTATGAGCAGATTGCTAGGCAGAACTTATTACTATTATTTTTGGAGTTTTATTTTGTTGAATTTCATTGTTTTTTAAACTAATTTTTTTACCATAATGCATCGTTGTGGATATCTTTCCACTGCGATTCAGAAAACGAAGATTTTTTTTATCAGGTTGAAACACCACATCCTTGTTTTTAGATGTAACAGGCTCTGAAATTAATCACTGGAATTTCGTTACCTTTATGAGTGTTGTGGCGTTATTTCTATCGTGTTGTTTGGTCTCATGGAGGAAGGAATAATATGGAGACGACGCAAGAGACCTTTGCCACGCATGGAAGTGAAGCAGGCCGGCGGAGGAGTGGGGGGGCATGGCCGGAGTGGTGGGGACTTGACCGCTTCCCAACAAACACGGGGAGTATGGTTAAACACCTCAAGGGGACTCTAGGATAAACGTGACGCCGCAATCTGGTGATGGATTATTATGTAACTCGATGAGACAAATAAAAAATGAAGAATAAAATTTTTTGATATCCTGCTTAGTTTTCGAGATATTCTGTCTCAAATGTGAAATGGTTTTGGTTGAAATTCAGAAGAAAAAATTATTCAAAGTCAAATTTTATGATGAATTTTTATTTAAAAAGACGAGACAAATAAAAAATAAAGAGTAAAATTTTTCGATATTTCACCTAGTTCTCGAGATATACTGTCTCAAAAGTGAGGTGTCTTGAGTTGAAATGCAGAAGAAAAATTTCGCAAAAGTCAAATTTAATGATGGATTCTTATGTAACACGACGAAAAAACTCGATAATAAGGAATAAATGTTTTCGATATCTTGCTTAGTTTGGGGGATATACAACAACCAAATTGAGGGGTTTAGGTTTGGATGCAGGCTGGACCAAAAATTAATTCTGTCAAAGCCACAATGATTACATGGTTGACATGCAGAATGGATATTTCAGTTTTATTACTACCACTTGTGGTTAGTCTGAAATGTGTCCTAGACCAGAAAAAAGTAAGAGGACCCACTCTAGGGATGAGCAACCCAGACATTTTGTAGGCTGGTACCAGAAATAAAATGTTTCCGCATAATTTATAGTTAATATAAAGTGTATCAACAAAAAGTAAAGAGTGATACTTTACTATAATGAATGGTTGGCATCATGCGGTGTTCTTTTAAGTAACTTCAAGCAAGTGTGCTCCAATCATAAATGCGATGATGAGTCACTGTCTGAACAAGCCTATACTTTTTTCACAATTGTTGCTATTACAGGAATGTACAAGTAACTTTATGACACAGAATTTGATTCATTATTTTCCTTTACTTCACATTATTAATAATGAATTAACATGTGGTTAAAGGTAGGGACCGTGCACAAACTACACGGCCTGGTCCGGGGGGGGGGGGGGTGCTGGAAGGCTACGTTGAGCTATGTAGGGAGAGGGGGGGGGGATTCCAAGCCAGGCCACGTAGCTATCCTTTCATAAAATTTGTCACAGTTAAAATGAGGAATGGAATTCACAACAGCATGTGAATATTTATTGGTTTAATTCTAGATGGCGATACCGCTATAGCACCTTTCTGCCACACGCAGCTATCAAAGAATTATCCGTACCACTTTTATGACATTTTTCTTCTGGTCCAGGCTGTATTTCAACCTAACCTCAACTGCTAGGAATAATTTTAAAAAAAGCTAGATCCCTGTACTGGTAGTAGGCCTAAAGTAGTTGTAGCAGTATCATGATCTAGAATTAAACCTATTTATTTCCCTCAGCTAATTATCTCCTTATGTAATTTATAATAGTCTGACAAGAGGAAACAGTGCAAAATGTCTTCTGGAATCAAAAGGGGGGAAAAAACCTACTTGCTAGGTGAGGGGGGGGGGGAAGGGGGGTGGAGGCAAAAGCCAAGTTGGTCTACATGGGGAGGGATAGTGGTTCACAGGAGGCTAAATTGGAGCTATGTGGTTTATGCACGCTCTCTTATGTATGTATCTCAATTGATGCTATCTATAAACATTAGAAATTAAGGAAAAAAAGTCTGTTAAAAATTATTTTAATAGAATTTTATTTGCCAAAACATCTACAGCCACAAAAAAAGACTAAGGGTATTATTATTTTATTTAATTTCAATGGAGCACACGCTCCATAATATCCAAGTGTAATTAGGAAACAGTGATACAAGATTGATTGAAACAGAAAGTTATATATGTAATTTGAAAGTGTCACCATATGGCAAGATAATACTTGACAGCAGTAGGAGCACTGGATTCTTAGGTTTTCTGATTCATGTTTGAAGTATTTCTTTAATTCCTTAGTTATTGATCAAAAAATCTTAAAATATATATTAGCATATAAATTTAGTCAGGATCACTTTGAAATATTTTTACAATGTATCAGATCTTTGGGGGGTGGAGGGGGGGGGGGAGGAATTCAAACAATCCCACTGCCCATACAATTTAAAGCAGCTTATAAAAAAAAAACCTACTCTTGAAATGTGAAGTGAAATATGCAAACACTGGTAATTGTATACTCCTGGAAAAATTGTTAATCATGCTCCAGAACATATTATAAATTTTACATCAAGACATCATCGAATTATTGAAGAGGAAAAAGAATTACAGTTTCCTCCCAAGTCCGACCACGAATGTATGTTTGATGCAGGTGCACTAACTGTTTTAATAGATCATATTGTACACTACATTTCAGGATTTGTGGTACACAAACATCTAAAAATATTAAAAAGTGAAGAGTGTGTTAGTATATTGTGATCTCCATTTCTATTATTTTGGGGATCTCTCAAAACGTACAAAAGTAGAGATGGTCTTATTCATCGTTCACTTGATATAAGTAACATTTGTGAAACGTTTTAAAAAGTATTTAGCAGAAATGTGCATTCAAATTTTGGTTTATTTTTTTAAAAAGAAGTTAAACATTTTGCAAACTGAAACACAAGTTGTTCAATTGATAATCTGTGAAAATTTATTCAGTCACCTTAATTTGCGAACAAAGTCATCCCATTGAGAGCTATGACTAAATATTTATAGACGTGCTGCAAAGTTTGCTGTGTCTACCGCTCACTTCAACAACGATAATTACAATTCAACTTACTTATGAAATGATATTCCAGGTTCATTCCTGTCTGGCCTATTTGTGCAACCGTACGCAACACAAGCTGGCATTTTTAAACACTTATACACAATACTAAATGAAATAATCACTGCCTCTACCACAATGTGAACACCTTAATTGTTGGGAAGCGCCATATGGTCGCTGCCGGTGCTGCCACCATGCGGGAGAGTTTAGTGCTTGCTTCACCGATTTAAGCTCACTTCTTCTCCATATAATTCCTTCCTCCATGTTTGGTCTATGTTTATTTTATTCTTTCGGTTGTGTGATAGTAGTATCTTTGTTACATATGATCCGAGCTGCTGAAGTAAACAATTTGAAGTTGTCTGATAGTTGTTTTCCTTTAGTATATTTCCTCCTTGTTTTAATTAAAGCTAGCCACATTTTATGTTTTTAAATATTACAGATTAATTAGAGACATATTGGTCATTAGAATCACACTGACTGAAAGATAGTGGTGTAAAATAAAGAAATGTGAAAAAAAATAAAATTAATTTTGCTTTAGCATGTGAATTGCATATAGCAAAAGAGTTACTACATAATATTCTGGTGGAACTAAAAGTAGGTGTACCACTGGATAGTATATGAGGACAATTGCTATATATGTTAGTCTAATGAATGATTGTATTTTACAGTCGGAAAAAATAAGTGTCTTTCTTTCTGAAACAGTGTATTTATGATCCCATCGAAATGACATGAACCAATGAAATCCTCATCTGCTTGTTTATATTCTCTACGAAAAGGGAAGAAATATTATGTCTGTGTGCTACCAATTAACAAAAGGTCAAATTAGCCCTTTTCGAGGGCATTGGGTGTTTTGTTGTATAGCTGAAGTAGAGCTCTGTATTTATTTCTATCAGAATGTAGGCATTCTTTTCTTCAGGTTTTTCTGATAATTTTTGTCTTGAGTAGAAAGTTCCCCTTGTGTGCAATACTCATTTGGCAGCAGTGTGAACTATGTTGTGAGCTATTGTGTTGGTCCATCTGTATACTTCAAGTGTTCATTCAGTCAGTCTATCAGCTCAGCTAGCAACTTTGCTGGGCTTCCTTCTGAATCCTGTGGTCAATTCTCGCCTTGACTTATGTCAGTCTATACAAGTATCCTATATATACTGATGTGACAAAAGTCATGGGATACCCGGTTAATAGCGTGTCGGTCCTCCGTTTGCCCGGCGAAGTGCAGCAAAACGACGTGGCATGGACTCCACGAGTTGTTGGAAGTCTTCTGGAGAAATATTGAGCCATGCAGCCTCTATGGACATCCATAATTCCGAAAGTCGGTGGAGGATTTTGTGCACGAAATGATCTCTCGATTATGCCACATAAATGTTCAATGGGATGTCGGGCGATGGCGGTGGCCAAATCATCCGCTGGAATTGTCCTGAATGTGTTCAAACCAATCGCGAACTGTTATGGCTCGGTGACATGGCGCATTATCATCCTGGAAAATTCCATCGTTGTTTGGGTATATGAAGTCCACGAATGGTTGCAAGTGGGCTCCCAGTAGCTGAACCCAGTCCATTCCATTTAAACACAGCCCACACCATTGTGGAGCCACCACCAGCTTGCACAGTGCCATGTTGACAACTAGGGTCCTTGGCTTCATGGGTTCTGCGTCACACTCGAACCCTTCCATCTGTTCTTACCAATTGAAAACATGACTCATCTGACCAAGCCACTTTTTTCTAGTCATTTACTGTCTAACTGATATGGTCTCGAGCCCAGGAGAGCGCTATTGGCAATGTCGTGCTGTTAGTAATGGCACCCGAGTCGGTCTTCTGCTGTCATAGCCCATTAAAGCCAAATTTCGCCGGTCCTAATGGACAAGCCCGTCGGACATCCCACATTCATTCCTGCTATTAATTCACGCAGTTTTGCTTGTCTATTCACACTGGCAAGTCTACACAGACGTCACTGGTCGCGCTTATTAAGTGCCGGCGGTCGACCACTGCATTGTCCATGATGGGAGATTATGCCTGAATTTAGGTATTCTCAGCACACTCTTGACATTGTGGATCTCGAAATGTTGAATTCCGTAACGATTTCCGAAATGGAATTTCCCATGCATCTAGCTCCAACTAGCATACCACGTTTGAAATCCGTTAATTCTCGTCGTGTGGCCATAATCACATAATCGAACTTCTCACGCGAAGCATTTGACCACAATTGTAAGTCCTGCCAAGGCACTGACCATTTATACAATTTGTAAGTGACACTACTGCCAACTATATATTTGGATATTGCTATCCCATGATTTTGTCACCCCAGTGTAGAGTCACATTTCACTGTCTCCCTCCCTGTGTTTCTCATTGTATACTCTTTATCATATTAACTACTAATATTTTTCTGTAATAACTAAATTCAAACTCTCACTGTTAATTCATTAGCCTTGTAATGTGTTCATTGTAATACAGCTGTCACATTACACCTGTACTGAACTATATATTGCATCAATTAGTTTCTTCCTTCATTTGAATTTTATTTGTAATCTTAGCAGTGCACTTAATGTAAGTATTTCTTCCAGTGGACAAAAGTCTCTAATTCTCATGCACTGACCACATAAATGGCTGGTTGGAATCTGATTGCAGCCTACGGAAAGTTGATCTCAGACTAGTTTATTGACCCTCCTCCTTCTGCTCAGTGGTCAGTCGTTGCTGACTCCTACATGTACTGGTCACTAAATAACAAAGAATAGTAACTGGTAGTTGTTTCTCATACATGTGATATATTATATAGCATTTAAGACTTCTATGAGTATCAGGTGAGATAGTGTGACGAACATGTGTATTTATTTCCATGCTGATTACAGAATATTTAATGTTTTCATAGTTTTTTATATCAATACTTGCTATGTTGGTATGTCTGTATATAACTCCTTAACGATGTTTTGCAATAAAGGAATTAAAATTGTTTTCTCTATTTCTTTACAGGTCAAAAGTTTGGTATCAACAAAAAAATATGTCTGCGATGTAAAGAAAAGATATTAGCTTCTTGAAGAAGTTAAATGTTGGAAGTACATCTTTACACCAATCTAATTGGAGCCATATGAGTACAGTTAATGAGAGCATCATGTCAGTTAACAAGCCATCACAGTATACATGCGCCAAATGTCTTAAATATTTCACCACTAGAGACTTGTTAATTAGGCATGTTTTTAGTCATTTTAGTCTATGGTTAAATACACCATTACACATTGGCCTAATGTGTGGTCAAATTTTCTCAAATCAATCAAAGTTATTTTGCCACAATTTTGAAGACAGCAAGGAAACTGTATTTAAACAGCCTTCATTAATTGAGCTTATTTGTTCATTCTGTGGAGACACTTCTTCATCTTGGTGTTCCCTGACAAAACACGTTTTTACACATATCTCAGCTATCTCAGCTCCTATATTTAAATGCACATATTATTCAGAAGATTTTGAGGATATGACAAAATTGTATTTTCATAAATCCTCCATCAAAACTTCACAAAGAAGGTAAGCTAGGGCCTTACTATTTTATATTGAAATAGGAGTTAATTTGAAGTTTGAGTTTATTTATGTCTTGTGATCAGAAGTTTTACACTAAAATTGGAGTTATCACTCCTTGATTACTGTCAATTTAACCAAATGAGATGTTAGTGGTTGATCCTTTAGGTAACATTTCTATAGTTGTCTGAGTGATTCAGAGTTGTAAGTGAGCTATAACAAAATTAAACAAATCTTAAATAATTATAAGAATAACACAAAGCTGCTTCCTCAATGTCTAGTTTCAGTGTGGCATAATTTGTAAGGAAAGGCTCACTACTGAGATCATCCATCTGGAAAAAAGAAAAATTTGAAAAATATAGTCATGAGACAAAAGGCAGTAGGGGATAACTTTCAAAATGGAAGAAGTAGATATGTTTTATCTGTGTGAGTGATTCATATTAGTATACTGAATTCAAGATACCACGGATTATCAAAAGCAGCTAGCCCACATTGGGATTGAAACTCTTTTTTTTTTTTTTTAGTTATATCTCAATAAATTATTGGAAAGTACTATGATTTTCAGTAATGTCCATGTGAATATTTTATTGTTAACAAAAACATCAACAACTTTTCAACCAGTTAAGTAACTTCTCTCCAAGTATTCAATAATCTAGGCAAAAAATGTTTTGTACCAATACTGTTTTTTTTTTCATTTTCCATTGAACTAAATTATAAAAATCCAGAAATATATTTAAACAACTCCAGATTTAAAATTTTTCAAAAGTAAATTACCTGTTGCACAGCCCAAAACTGGATAATTAGGTAGAAACACTGCTGTAAATTTTACTAATAATTTGTGGCATTTCATGGGTTACTACCGTTTAGAAATAAATATTTTTAAAATTCATTAATATTCCTATTACATAAAACCTAATCAGCTATGGTTAGTAGGTTGTAGAAATAATAGTTTTAAATACATACAGTGAATATGAATAATCATTATTTATATTGCAAATGTCAATGTATTTAATCTTATAATTATAAGTATCATGAATATAGGCAGACAAAAAATAATGGTTCATTTCATATAGGAGTTTACTATGATACATAAAGATTACATCTTACTGTTAAGATAGGTAAGGTGTTTTATAAATTTTAATATTGTGTAATTATGATTACTGAAATGTTATACCGAATTCACTTAACCATTTTAGCTTGTTGTCCTATGGATAACAAATTAGGTGTTATCACCACATATTCATATGAAGGAATTGGGCCCAAAGTATAGAGAACGTTTTGCCTACATAACAGTGATTCTGAAATACTACAGATTGTAGAAACTGAGTTTTACTACTTGGTCATTCAGTTACTTTGTAAATCATAAATTGACCCTAAAGGTGCTAGAAATAAATGTTTAACAACTGTAATATTTGTAAAACCTTATATTTTGGGATTGTTTTAATTTGTAACAATTTAAATTAATGACGGAATTCCGTTATATTTTGTTTACATGCAGCAGATATTTCTCTGATGGGATTTATAAAATATTTTCTCCCAGATTCTTTATTTGATTTTGTACTGCATATTATTTCCATAATATTTTTGGATTTAGTATTGTAATGGTTGGGGTAGTAGGACAGGGATAAATGCATTTTTATTTTAGGAGATGTTTGATACAAATGTTATTCTTAGATATATTTTAGTATATTGATAGTTAGTTTCTTTATAGCTGTTTCTAGTTTTCTGGTATTAATTTATGCTTGTTGTAGGAGAATATTTGGGTGTTCCAGATGGTATTATAGAAGTCCTAAGTTTTATTTTCTGAAACTTTTTTAACTGGTTATAATGAAATTTCTAGTTAAACTATGTTTTAAAAATTATTTATAAGTATACTACAGCATACCCTTATATGTGCTTGTATCTGTAGTAATTTACAGCAGTGAAAATTAGAAAATGTTGTTATATAAATATTGACATTGAAGACTAAACAGATATGTTATTTAAAATTGACTATTCTCAAAAATTTTTAATATATCTTAGGTGAGCTGAAAAAACAGATAGTTCTACTTCGCAATATACATATAGATTACAAAAATGTAGTACCAAACTTTCAGGTTAATTAATAATTTGTTATAAAAAGAAAAATATAATTTTTATTCCATATAGTATTTAATTGATTGAAGAGAGAGAGAACAGAAAATTATGAAAATATTTAGATAATCTTTGTTGCAAGATGGTACAAACATAAAATATGCTCATCACAGTTGTAATAAAATATAACTATGGAAATATTTTTTATATTCAGTTCCATTTTATGTGGACTAGTTATAAAAAGAAGGTCGAATTAGTCAGCTCTGTAATGAAAAACTATCTCTTACCTTCTTGCTTCTACACCAGTTGCTTATTTTCTATTTTTGTGCATATCAGTTTTGCCTGCTGTTGTGATAGGTTTGTACTAATTTATTTATTTTTAAAGTGATGCTAGGTTGCATTTAGTGGCCATTCTGTGTCATTAGTTCATCTCTGGTTAAATGACTGTATGTAATGTAAGCAATTACTGGTCTGAGATAGTGTATAGGCTGAATTACTATCAGTTTAACTATTACTAATTTACGATTTTTCAATTGACTACAGATGTACGGCATCAGATTAATGGTAACACTGTGAACTTAAACATATTTTGTAATTATTCTACTGATAATATTAATAGTCGAATTGTCATTTGAAGGGGATCTATAGCTGACATCAAGGTGGGTTAGTTGGTATAAAATTAAGATAATTGCAAAGAAGGACTAGTTTAATATATGACAAGATTATAGAATGATAGTGAAAGGTGAAAACTGTAAATATCTTGGTATATTATTTAAAAGTCAATTAAAAATGGCTCACTAAGTAAAATATTGATTAAATGTATAAAAGATGGTAGGGGAAAGTATACTTGGGAAAGAAAGGGGTGGGACTGATATTGGCATTGTGTTTATTTGTATGAGCCTATGGAGTGGAACTAAATTTGTCAGTTGAAATTGGCTTAGAAATAAATCTGTATCTGATACTATAATGGAGTTATTTAATAACTTAAATGAAGCTATGAGGAACATAAATAGAGTAGTTCCTAAAAGTGTATGTAAAAATCACCACTTATCATCAATGTTGGTGTCGATACATCAAATAGATCTGAATAATACAAAAAGTAATAATTGAGCATTTAGTCCTTCTTCAGGAGAAGAAAACGGCGGGCACAAGATGGAAGCTATGGGCGAATTATTGCGATTTGTAGAAATTCATCTTTTGCTTTCAGTCTGTGAACTGGTTTATGGTAATTGTTCATAAATGCCAATTTTCTGCTTTCCTTTTTATTTTGATATAACTGTTGCATTTTATGTCATTTGTTATCTGGATTTTAAAGCAGCTTTGCCCTCTGCGATTCATTCCATCAAGAATTACCTTAAGCAAATTACTGAGTTCCCTACCATAGCTTATCATCTTTTCTCTTCTTTTCTTTAATTTCTTCCAGAAACTAAGTACCTATAAAAAATTTCTCAGTTCATCATCAATTGTGACAGGATCTTCAGCATCCGCCTGTAACACCAAACCTCAAATGCCCCATGACATTATCTATCCACTAACTGGATATTCTTTGATTCACTTCCAAATAGGAATTCTCCCCTTGTTTTGGTGATATCTTCATGTTTATACAAATATTCTCCCTTTGAATTCTGTATTCCACAATATTTTTTCTTGCAGCACTGAAAAATATTTTTACCGTTAAATAAAGGGTTTGTGTAAAGCATGTTTAAAAATAGAAACAATAGGAAGTGAGAGTAAAAGTTGAAGATGATTTACCCAAACCTTACATTATTAGTAAACAATTCAAAAAAATATACCATTTACAGAAAGCAAATGCTAATGAAACTATTATTAAAAGTACAGCCAACGAATAGTAATATTTAAAAATATAAAACTGAGCTCAGCCTCGTTGAATGATGGTTGATCTTAGGGGATGATTTGTTATATCTTGTATCCCATAATATGTGTGAAAAGAATTTGTACTAATAGTCAACAAATGATCAATGTTATTATTACTTAAAGCTATGTTTGCCTATATTTCTATAATGTGTTGTCTACGCATATCAAAATAAACATCTATTTTTTGCAGAGATTATTATGACTGTCAGTGTAACAGTCGCATTTATGAGGAGAAGCTGCCTACAACTGAGCACAAAGGGATGCATTCAGGTGAAAGGCCATTTTATTGTGAAGTATGTGGAAAATCTTTCCAACACACTGAGCATTTTAAATCTCACAAGAGAACTCATTTAAGTGAACTCCTGTTTAATTGCGAATTATGTGGTAAATCTTTCACTGTGTCTGGAAGTCTTAAACGTCATTACCGGATTCATTTAGGTGATCATCCTTTCTCGTGTAAAATTTGTGGAAAATCTTTTACACGGTCTGACCATCTGATATTTCACAACAGGAATCATTCTGGTGAACGACCATTTTCTTGTAAAATTTGTGGAAAATCATTTACAAGTTCCGGGAGTCTTAAGACTCACAACTTGATTCATTTGGGTAAACGTCCATTTTCTTGTACAGTTTGTGGAAAATCTTTTATAAATTCTGTGCTTCTTAAAACCCACAACAGGATTCATTCCGGTGAACGCCCATATCCTTGCGAAATTTGTGGAAAATCTTTTACAGATCCCGGGCATCTTAAAGTCCACAAAAGGATTCATTCCGGTGAAAGGCCATTTTCCTGTGAAGTGTGTGGAAAATCATTCTCAAAATCTGCAAATCTTAATGCTCACAAGAAGACTCATTTAGGTGAACGTCCATTTCCTTGCAATATTTGTGGAAAACATTTTTTGGACTTTGGGAATCTTAAAGTTCACAACCGGATTCATTTAGATGATCGTCCATTTACTTGCGAAGTTTGTGGAAAATCTTTCACACAATCTGGGAGTCTAAAAATTCATAACCGGATTCATTTAGGAGAACGACCATTTTCTTGTGAAATTTGTGGAAAATCCTTCACTTATTCTGGGAATCTTAAAACACACAAGAGGATTCATTCAGGTGAACGTCCGTTTCCTTGCCAAATTTGTGGAAAATCCTTTACAGAGGCTGGTAGTCTTAAAAGACATTACCAGATTCATTTAGGTGAACGTCCATATTCGTGTGAACTTTGCGGAAAATGTTTTACAGAAGCTGGTAGTCTTAGAAGGCACAACCTGATTCATTTAGGCGAACGTCCATTTTCTTGTAAAGTTTGTGGAAATTCTTTCACAGAGTCTGGGAATCTTAAAAATCATAACCAGATTCATTTAGGTGAACGTCCATTTAGTTGTGATGTTTGTGGAAAGAATTTTACTTATTCTTGGAATCTTAAAACTCACAAGAGGATTCATTTACGTAAACTCCCGTTTCCCTGACAAATTTGTGAAAAATCTGTTACAGAGGCTGGTATTCTTGGAAGACACAACTAAATTCATTTAGGTGTACGTTCATGTTCTTGAAAATTTCCTAGAAAATCTTTTATAGAGGCTGGTAGTACTAAAATACTGAACCATGCTCATTTAGGTAAAGTTTGTGGAAAGTCTTTCACTCTTTCTGGGAATCTTAAAATTCACAAGGGGATTCATGTAAGTAAATGGCTGTTTTGTGTTAAATTTAATAATTTGTAGTGTTTTGGATACTTAAAAGGCACAACAGGCTTATTTTAAGTAAACAGCTGTTTAAATGTGAAGTATGTGGAAAATATTACAAGTTCCGTTAATCCTAATTGGCACAATAGGGTTCATTTAGGAGAAGTTTTTTGATAATCTTTCATATAGTTTTTGGATTTTAAAAGAAATAAGCAGACTCTTTTAGGAAAAATGCCATTTTCATGTGAAATTTGTTAAAAATATTTTACAGTGTATGGAAAGCTTGAAGCACATAGGAGGATTCATTAACATGAATATCAATTTTCTTTTAACTTTTGGGGAATATATTTTGTATAAACTGTGAAACCTGAATTCACTAGTAGATCCGCCGTTTATTTTTAACAATCTTTGTTGAAAATCGTGTACGCAGCCCAGAACTCTTGAAGGAAATAAGAGATTTCATATTTGTTTCTGGGAATCATAAAATGCATCAGAGAATTCATTTGGATGACTGTTTATTTTCTTTCAGTAACTGTGCAAATTATTTTAAATGGCATTATGCCTAAAAATTCATCAATATTATTACTTAACCTATAAATTTGCGCCAAAATTCTTTGAAATGATATGGTAACTACAAATATTGAGAAAATTTATCATTCTATTGATAAAGATGCGTTCATAAAGGTGCAACAGACATCGGAAAATATTTTTAGCAAGAAATTATTATGGAATAATTTGTTCTTTGATATAAAGTTCGTGAAAAAATCAATGCATTTAGAGGAATCGAAATGGAGGAGATAATGGTTTCTATTAATATAATTCTTCTCTGAGGATTATGAGGTAAAATGGATAGTCAAATATCTTGTTGGGAATGAAATTATTTTCATAATGATTTACATTTTGTTTTTAAATTATTTTTGTCAAATTATTCTTTCTACTGATCGTAGAGCTATTCAATATAATATCGAAATCATGAAGTGATGTTTATGATATAATGATTAATTTATTGCAAAGCAATTTGTTAAAGTTTAATACATCTACTACAACTATCAAATGATTTTTAGTGAAATGCAATATCATGCAACTCTTATAAATATCAAATAAAACAATAGTGCTGTACATACTGTTACAGTTTTCCTAAATAAATTATTTTAGCTATTGTTCCAAAAATCATTGTTATATTTTAGTAACATTGTTTAAAATGTGGCATGAGCACCATAAGTAATTTAATTAGTTTATTTATTTAGTTAATGTATACTTTTACTTCATACCTTGTTAGAATATGACTTGTGTCTAGTTCTGGATTGAATGTGGAGTAAAAGATATTTAGCTGAATCTTTAATGTTGAAATAATTAGTGAAAATTATTATTTGATGTCAGAGTGCTTTTTGACAGGTATTAGATTTTTCATCTATATTCTTGCCACAGATAGAGAAATATAACTCTGTTAACATTTTAATATAGTCTATTTAAGGTAATATTGTATTGAGTTTTCATTTTAATGTGAAATTTTATTGTGTTGGTTTATTTCCAAATGTATTTAAAAATAAACTTTACTAAGTAGTAATAATATTCATAAACTTATGCCATTCTTAGATTATAAGCCTTGTCTTAGATGGTTACATCTATTAACCTAATTGGGTTTAACACATATTTTTAGTTATTAGTTTTGAGCTTCAAATATACTTTTATCATATTATATTTGAAATAAAGGTCATTGATCAGTTGACAGGGCATTTATTGTTGTAGTAATGATTTATTTACTTCTTCATTCCAATTGTCTTAACTTCCCCACTGCTCATAAGAACCATGAGAAACCATTCCAATGTTTACAGTTTCAGCAGAGAGTAAATATCAATCTATTTTTGATATCTACTCAGCATTTTTGATTTATCAGGATATTGTGGGACTTTACATATACATAACACACATTTGTATGGTTGATTTCAAGCTACCTTGTACCATTCACAACTATACGAGCATTTCTAATAAAACTAGTAATACCGGTAATAATATTGCCAGTATCTATAATGACAACAATAATGAAACATTTTAGTTGATTTGAATTTAGTACAGTTGTGCTTTCAGAATACATTTAGATTTTCAGTCCTGAGGAGAGTTGTATTGTACCAAAAACTAAATGAAATGGCAGGTAGGTTACCATATTATGTGTTTCTTGGGGTCAAGATTCTTCTTGATTTATGTATCAGTACACTTAATATTCGGAATCAGTGTCTGAAAGATGAATACCTTGAGGAAGAAATTTCTTCAACCTACTTTCCCATTCACTTTCACAGTTTACAGATAAGGGTACAAGGCATGTTATTAATCAAACTGAAGGAGTTTTTGACTTGTTTTGTTGTTGAAGTAATTTATGTAAGTGAGATCCTACCAAAACAAATCTTGTAAAATATGCCAAGTCTAGTGCTTATAAAGCAACAAAAAATTATGTTCTTCAGTGTCAAATCCATAATTTGCAGTGTTTATTCACTTAACTGTCTATAACAGAATGGTTTCTCTCTGAGCTAGAGCTCTTTTATTTAGATGAAAAAAATCTGATATCTATGTCATGTTTTATGAAATCTATATAAATACCTGAAATGTGGTACTTTATCAAACTTAGAAATACATAAAGCCACGATTTCCCTCGAACTTTTTCAGGTTTGATAGCTATTAGAATAAATTATTTACATTATGCCATCCATTTAGCAAAAATTATGACATTCATAATGACCAAGTAATCAGAATTTTTTAATTCTAAATAAAGGATGTTTAATAAGAAAAAGAGAAACTATTTTATTTTAATAATTGAAGTGAATAAACAATGAAAAGTATAGACTTGCCTCAGAACAATATCTCAATTTTTTTCGTAACATAAGTGTTAGATTTGGCATATTTTTACAAAAAATGTTTTTGTGGGATTTCATTTTACTGTGTAAGTTGATCGCTGATTCAAACTGAAGACGACATGCCTCACTCTATAAAAACAATGGGACTGCGCTGCAGCTAAGCTATGCGGATTGCCACTGGTTTCAATACCACTTTAAGTAAATCACGAGCAATTTACAGACTAAACATAGGAACAATGTAAAATATAAGATGTTAATTAAAATTGCTGATCTCTATGCAGTGCAGAAATCTCAGGTGCATAGCATCATCAAGAGCATTGCAAGTATGTGCCAGAATTTTTTCATTCTTAGGAGTGTAATTAAGCAAACATGAGGAAAAAATCAATATGAAACTTTTCTTATGATTTAGGGATGAAACCAAATAGTTTATGTGTACCACATTACTTGTTTGCAGGATTACTGGGTGTACTGTGAAATTTCAATGACAGAGTGTTGTGGTAGATTTTTTTTTTCTTTTTTTAAATTCACTAACTTCCAAAGTAAGTAAAGAAATAAGGTAAAATTTAAGAGATTAATTAAACTAAGTAAGTTCCGTCTACAATGAAAATGTGAGGTATGTAGAATTATCGGGATAAAAAGCGATTTCACGTTAGGGGTAGATACATGGAATATATGAGAATCGGTATTTTCTTATAATGTGGGGGTAAACTATATAATGTGTTCCAAATGTCAGCTTTCTACGACAGCGAGAAGTACTTTAGTGTTCTGATGATCATCAGTCAGTGAGTGAGTGAGTGACAAAATCGCTGAAATTTGCATATGAATAACATCGGAACCAAGAATAGTAACGAAATAAAATTAAGTATGTTTACTAATATTGGTGAGATCTATGTAGTTCATAAACCCAACACCTGTAGTGTCGAAACGATCGAAGGAATTGAGATACAAAAGCGGCCCGAATCGCTTCTAGAAAAAGATGGGCAGTGCCACCATTGTCTAGACTTTGCTGATACAGATAAAGTAGAGGAAACTATACACGCCGCGAAAAAATACTAAGGAGAACTACTTTCTCCGCAGTTTCTGACAACTATCTTTCGATATTGGCAGGGAAGGTTCTTTTGTTTATGTTTAAAATGTTTCCATATCTCCTGACGCCACTTTGTGCGTAGAAAATTCGCTGGAATAACGTTTGCGGTGAGCTTTGTAAAGTTTATTGCACAGCGTTATTTCACGCCGAACTTTGATCTTGAAATATCGCTTCAATGACACGCTCTCTGCAAACAATAGGCGTACATCGTGAGTGAGCAGTCTCGACTGCCATAGAATTAACTGCCACTGTGACTGAATCCAAAGTAACTTTCAAAGTAAGCACAGGAACAAAAGAAAGTTTAAGTTGGCAGACTAGCTTTCCCGTCTCTACGCATAAAACAGATTTGAGCATATAGCATCATCCAGAGCAAAACAATAAACCTACAAATATTCACCAGACTTTTAACGTTCGAGTTTCCATTCAATAAATACAGGGAAAAATAGAAGTATGTATGTATGTGTGTCCATTAACAACAATGTCCCATCCTCTGTAAACAACTGATGTGCACCGCAGTCAAGCAATTTAGATTACCGCTGAATTAACTACCACCACCATTTAGTAAGACATAGCTTCGAAACTAAGCATAGGAAGAAGGTAAATTTGAAGATGTTAGTTTAACTTGCTAAGCTCTATGTATTATAAAAATCAAAGTAACTGCGGGTTTAGTGAGAGCATTAGGGACAATGAATAAGAAACGCAAACGGGAGGATCTAACTCGGAAAATTAGCTTAGCAACACAATTAGAAATAAACAGACCAAAAAATATTAAATTTATCCTCAGGATTTCATGAAGGTAATAAGAAAGCTGAAAAAACCTAAAGGGACTTGTGTAGATAATATTACTACAGACATCTTAAAGATAGTCGGAAGTGACAGTGTACCTTAGCTTGAAATATTATTTAAATTGAGTCTTGATACTTGCTTCTTACCCACAGGACTGGAAAAGTGCGATACAAGTGCCGGTACATAAAGGAGGGGTGAGAAAATTACAGACTGATCAGTATGACATCAGTGGTAGGTAAATTAATGGATAGATTGATATGCAACCACATCAGAAGTATATGTGAGAAGCGTAAGTGATTTTCAAGTAATCAACACGGCTTTAGGAAAGGATATTCATGCGAATCTCAGTTGGTTAGATATATGCAAGATATTTCTGATGAAATTGACAAGGGAGGCCAAATTGATAATGAAGTACTAGATCTTTCAAAAGCTTTCGGCAGAGTGAGCCATAAAGTGGTTGTAACAAGGTGAAAACTATTGGAGAAGATGACAAATTGATTTACTGGGTAGAAGCATTTTTAAAATGTAAAAAACAGAAACTTAGAGTAGGAAATGCAGTATCAAAAGAAGTTGAAGTAAAAATTGGGATGCCACAGGACAGCGTATTGGGACCTTTGCTATTCATTATTGTAATGAATAACTGTGTTGATTATTTACTATCAGAAATTAGATTGTTTTCAGATGATATAATACTATATAAAAGGATCGAAACGATAGAGGACTGTAAACAGCTGCAGGGTGATCTGGACAGGATATCAAGTTGGGTTGGTAAACATGGGACGAAGATACATGCAAAGAAGAGTCAGCTTATTAGATACACAAATAAAAAACTAAAGGTTGATTAGGTTTATGGGGAATGAATTGCTTGTTGAAGTCTTGAAAAGTATATATCTTGGCACTATAATTGAAAACAGGCTTAACTGGGTAGGACACATTGGACAAGTGGTAGGAAAAGGTTTCAAAATTCTTCTCTTGTTGGAGAGAGTGATAAGGGTATGGACGAGATAATTAAAGGAATTGTGTAACGGAATGGTGGTCAGACCAGTGCTTGAATATGGTAGTGTAGTATGGGACCCAAATTTTACGTATCAAATATAGGAGATGGAGAGGATGCAAAAAAAGTGCTGCTAGATTTGTTTCTGGAAATTACTGCAGAAAGCAATCAGTAACAGATATGATAAAAGAGCTGGAATGGGATTTATTGGAAGACAGGAGGAGGGTAAAAAGGGTTATGCGAGTGTACAAGTCGTATATTGGTGGTGAGGCATGGAATGATATTAGTGCAAGAATTAAAAGTAATGCATGGAAGGGGAAAGATGGCCATGAGCACAAGCTGGCACTCGTTTTCAGGCACAAAGCTATAGGAATATTCTCTTTTTGGGTAAGGGTGTCAGGGATTGGAATAAGTTACAAAGAGAAATGATGAATAATTTCCCGAAGCCGTTGTAGGAATTTAAAGATAAAAGTTGCAAAAGGCAAATGTAGTTTGGTGCAGGAAAGGGGGAAGATTGGTGAGTAGGGAAATTGCCACCGGAGAGTGCGCTCCATAGCAATGTAATTAAATATATATAATTGAACTGCAAATATGTGCTAGAATTGTATATTAATTAATTTAAAAAAATAGTTGTAAAAACATGAATATTACACTTTACCTTTGATTTAGGGATGAAATCATTTATTTGTATCAAATTACTTGTTTTTAGGATCACTGCAAGGACAATGGAATTTTGTCAGGATATCGTGGTAGGAAAAAAATATGAATTTCACCAACTCCAAAAGTAAGGAAAGAAATGAAGTGAAATTAAAGAAATTACTTAAACTTAGTATCCTCCGTCTACAATGAATATCTGAGGCATGTAATGTTATTAACGTAGAAAGCGATTTCACATTAGGGGTTGATAAGGGATAGGTATATGGAAGTTTATGAGTTTCAGACTTTTCTTATAATATGTGATTAAAGTTTTATGTATGTTTCAAATGTAAGCTTGTAGGACTACGGGAATTACCTTAGAGTTTTGATGATCATCAGTCAGTCAGTGAGTGACAAAATGGCTGAAATTTACATATGAATAACACCTGAACTAAGAACACTAATGAAGTAGAAATTAGTACGTTTGATAAGATTACTGATAACTATACATAACAGAGGTGTAAAACATATAGAATCAATATGACCGAAGGAACTGGGATACAAAAGCGGCCAGAATCACTTAGAGAAATGGATGGCAGTGCCGCCTTTCTTTTTTTTTATCACGTGTACAGAATGATGATTTAGTGTAAGGATAGATCGCTGAATTTACTGATTATTAAGTCAGAATTGACACCAGGTCATTTATTGATAGCACAGAATCAGCAATCTGCTCATAAGCTTCCATTCCGAACGTTCGCTCAAGCAGCTTAATACTAGTATTGCTTAACTCGTGAAGTATTTTAGCAATCGCTCTCCTCTTAAAATACTTTTCATACACGAAATGCTAAGCTAACTAACTTAACCTGAGAACAATATTGACGAAATGTGGGATAGTAGGTTCTATTAGCCTACAAGTTTTAAATCAGACAAAAACACAAGCGAATTACATTACAAACTATTTAATACAAAAGAGCCTAACTACATTTAGTGTGAGCACCAACTAACATGAAAATGAAGAGTATATGACACGGCTTTGCATTAATAACGCGAATGTAACTACTCAAATGGTTAATGCACAATGACAAGGAATGCCCCATATGCTCAATTATGTATTACTTCACAAACAAGCATACAATTTTGGCCGAAAGCCATTACCAAATTCACAATCAATCATTGATATAACAACGACGACTAAACCGTAATTTGACGCCCACGTACATTTTAGAGACAAACTAACTGGATTATAGACAAAACTGAAGGCATTGTGCGCCTTACTTTTAATACGCGATTACATCATTACTGCCATGCCGCTTAGAGAATGAAGAACGAGCATGGCGCGTATGTATGTTTTGTTAACGCAAAACACCACTGGCGCTGTAAGTGCACACGCCACAAGGGCTTCAGCCAATAGGAGTAACGGATCTGGCTGATGTCACTACTAACTCAAAGTCTGGGTGGCGGGGCTGAAGTCTGGCGTCGGTACGGAAATTTCCATTTACAAACAGATGACTGGTATCAATAGAGCACCACGCTAACATTATCTGAGTTACATCCGGAGGTCGCCCGTAGCTAACTCTGAAGAAACTTACAACTCGCAATGTCTAAAGACAAAAATGTATACACCAGTTCTCAATTAAAAATTAAGTCACGTTACACCAGTCAGAGCTTGAATGTCATTTCTGTTAGTGTCGTCTTTGTTTGAGTGGTATTCTGATTGGCACAGATGTCGAATCATAATGGAGTCGTTTCATTTACACACACTGTCCCACACTTACCGAATTGCAGAATAAATATAGTGGTTTGAGAGTGCGGTGATATATTGCACTGAGATATAGCTTAATGTATGGTGTATGTAGACGAATAGCTATATTTAAATTTTTTATATTGTACGAATAACCACTACTTCGAAGAATATAAACTTACAAATTGTAGTTAGCTATCAGATTGTAAAACTCAGGTGTCTGTTGAGTTCCGTTGACACTTTCACCGCGGTAGTTTTGTGTTGTCTGGCCACAATCCTTTACAATGTTCGTTGGTCTCTGTCGGTTAACTTTGGTTTTCGTCCACTATTCCTCTTCGCCTACGACGTTTTACGATGTTTTGTGTATGCTGTCATTACCGTGGATACTGTCGCTCTTGAGACGTTAAACAGATCAGCTGTTTTCGTCATAGACACTCCCGCTAACCTGGCTCCAACAATTTGCCCTCTTTCGAAGTATGAGAGATCACGCATTTCACCGATAGCTTGTTATAACTATCACAGAACAAAGCGTATAATAAACTGTCACATAACCTACAACATCTGCCACGTCAATTATGACGTACATGCGCATCGCAGTATCCATACGGAAGTAGTGGTGCCAGCATGCTACAACCTGTACTCTATCGCATGGTGTTCATATTATTTTGCCCAACCTCTGTATATAGAAAAACACAAAAATTTTGCAGCCGCGTTTCAAACTTTTGCCGTGAGAGTGCAGATGTGATCAATCGGTCATGATGGCTATATGCACTGAGTAATGTAGATGATGATGAGCCTTTATCATGGTCTCCACATTCTTCCGACTTAACCCCAATGTTTAAGTCTCCTGATTCAACAATTCTATCAAAAGTGTGAGCTGGCATCGGCATTGATTTTGAATAGCTTGGTTAGAGGTATTCTGCATCGAGAGTTGCCGGAACTTAACTGTCGACTTGAAATCTGAAGAATGAGTAAAGGGATAAATACAGAGCATTTGTAGCATGGCAAAAAAACTTTTTAGTTTTTGTATATGATTAAAATGTTTTGTGATAATATGTCAGATAATATAACACCAGAAAATTTGTTTAAAACGCTTCAAATATAATAACTCTGTAATTTATATTTATTAAATTCATCTTTACCTGTTTCTACCAGATTGTACTTTAAAATATTTAGCAACAAGTCCGTCAAAGTATTCTATCATCTAGGAAGATAGTAGTGTCCTAAGATGGAATACCATTATACCGCATGTAGGCAGAAAATTAGTAACATGGTATTGATGCTAGATCATCAAATGTTTGTAGTGCACCACGCAACATCCTTGTCTCCAAGACAGAATTTTGTTTGTGTAGCAGGTGTGTGAAACATATTATCCAAAAATTACATTTTTATATTGAGAGTATTGCAAATATTAACCTACAAAGCAAAGCACGTGGTATATGTGTTCGGTGGTATTTCAATTTCTCGATGAATACAGTAGATGTTCTTATATATCTCTTACTATCAGTCTTAATTTTGAAGGTACGTTTTGAGCTGTAAGTGGTGAAAGATACGATGTGCTTATCTTTGTAGGACATCATGGACGAGACGACCAAGGTGTTGCTGAGAGCTTCCAGTAAGGAGGAAGTACTGTCCTGGCCTGGCTGGCATTTTGCGGAAGTTATCGGCGAATACTCAGCCCTGGAAAAACTCCTGAAGACTGGAGGCGTCACCTGCAGCCAGCTGGCGCTAATGAAAATACGGCTGGACATCCCGGAGACTGCTAGATTGATTTTATATACACTGTGTCAGGAAGGGCACATGGAATTACTGCGGATGGTTCTGCAGCACCGGCCGGGACTGGTCAGCGAAGCAGTGGACGAAGAGTCGTCGACGCCTCTGCACGTGGCCTCGAGGCACGGTCAGCCCGCCACCGTGCGGATGCTGCTGGACGCGGGGGCGCACCTGGAGGCGGCGAGAGAGAGTGACGGGTGAACTGCGCAGCACGAGGCGGCGGCGTGTGGAGGAGGCGGGGGGCTTATTGTAGCTGCTGTGCTGCTTAGTTTCGGGGCCCAGGGAGACCGCAGGAACAAGGACGGTATGACGCCACTGCAGCTCGCGGCGGACACGGGCAACGTGCACACCGTCAGACTGCTGCTGGGGATGGACGCCATCCAGCTGGAGGGAAATGCTCACTTTTGGGCTATGAAAGAACGAAGTAGCAGTGCCATCAAGACGCTAGCAGCAGTGGGGGTAGACGTCACAGACGCATATGGGCAGACTCAGAGCGTTGTGACTCGGAGACTGTGAGAACCCTTCTAGAGGCTGGCACCAATAGGAATTGTACGGACAAAAACAAGCCTAACATGCCTCACCGGGCAGCAAAGGGAGGCAACGCCAATGTGGCGCAGCTATTGATGCACGACATAAAAGTTGACGTGAAGAATGCCTGCGCTTATACGACTCTCCGTTACGCGACCCTCTATACTGACAGTGTGGAGACTGCGAGAGAGCGGCTGGCGGTTAGACCGGCCACCAATACTCGAGAGAGTATTGAAGAATTTCCAATGCTTTGGGCTGCACAACAAGGCAAGAGCAGATCCGTTACGAAGCTGGCAGTGGCGGAGATACAGATGGGCGCACTCCACTCCAGAGTGGCGAGGAGACAGTAACAGCACTGCTGGCGGCCGGTGCCAGCAAAAACTCTATAGATAAACTCGGTGCAACTCCTCTCCACTGGGCAGTGCGGGGAGGCAACGCCAGGGTGGTACGGCTTTTGGTCGACGACGTAGACGTTGATATAAAGGATGTGACTGGTTGGACGCCACTTCACTATGTGGCCTGGCATACAGACAACGTGGAGATAGCGCGAGAGCTGCTGGCCGCCGGGGTGGACAGCGCTGCTTGAGACAACTTGGGGAGAACTTCGCTGCACTGGGCGGCACAGCAAGGCCGTGTCAATTTGGCGCGGCTTCTGGTCGAAACAACAGATGTTAACGTGACTGACAAGGATGGTTGCATGCCGTTGCACAGTGCGGCTTTCTGGTGCCAATCGGCAGTGGTCGCAGTGCTGTTGGAGGCAGGAGGAGACAAGGCGGCGACAGACAAAGACGAAAAAACGCCGCACGATCTGTGCTGGGGAAAGTTGAAGAAAATACTGAAATAGATACTGGGTATCTTCCAATACAGCCATAACTTAAAACTTCAATCAAATGTTGAATGAATCAAATTTTTAATGTTTTCTTATTAAAAATTGTTTGGTACTTTTATGCAAATCAAACTAAAATTGTCGAATGCACTACTATAAAATCATTTATTAAATTTACGTGGTTTACAATACGTTTCTAGTGTTTCATTGTAAAGTGGATCCAAGCTATTCCACAAATCACATTTCTTTTATGAACAGGTTCATACGGAAGAACTATATTTTATTTGCAAATGTTTGTATGAATCGCTTTTTCTACACATACTGTGGACAACAGGAAAAACAGAGCAATTAATCAAAACCACCCACTCCGCATTCTGAACCCGATGTGGCAACACTTCCTTGCTGAAGTGACTGCAATGCAGTGATCGCTATTTGCGTCTCTTGATCCAATCTGTTATATTCGAACTGATTGTTTGGTTGCTACCCTTCTGACAGTCACATTTCCTCATTTTGTACCTTAAACAAGTATCTAATACAATATAGATCAGCATGTATTAATAAAAATTAATACACAGTTTATTAAATCTCTCTGTTACTTTTGTCATTTTCGTTGTTTTTTTGCCGATTATTAATCTTTGGAATGTCCTGTTTAACTTGGTATATGCATATTACTAACCTAGAAATGCTTTAAAAAAGACATAGCAACAACAGTATTGAAGAAATGAAACTATCTGTTTGGGCAGTCTTATTTCATGTTGTTTCAACTGATTCTGCTCCCAACCACGTACTCTGCCCCAAAGGAACTGTTATATGGAGCAAGTACAACAAAGCACAAGCAGCAGGCATATCATTTGTGTACAAGGATGGTTTACCATATGCTGTCATTGAGCAACTTAAATCTATATTAAGGGATCTATCTGATTTACAGCTACTGAAGAAGTGTTTACATGGTCGTACCCAAAATCCAAATGAGTGCATCAACACTGTTATTTGGTCAAAAATTCCAAAACTTGTCTTGGTATCAATTAATGCTCTTCATTTTGGTCTTTATGATGCTGTAATGACTTTTAACAGTGGAAACGTGTGAGGCATTGAAGAATCTGAATATTAGTGTTAGGTATCACACCATACGAGCTATGTACAGGCTTGACCAGGAAAGGGTTACGGCGTCAGAGGAAGCATTGAGGAAAGTGGAAGAAAAGGCACAAGAGAAGAGAAGATGACTAAAGAGAAGGCTGGAAGAAAGCTATTAGGACGATCCAGATCACCCTAGTTATGGTTCTGGAATGCACTGAAACTTTGACAGCATTTTCCCGTAAGATTACTTTGTGATAGTTTAATGTTCCTTTTCTTGGAAACTACCTGCATTAACTTCCTGAAACTTTTGCAGCCTTGAAAGTATGTTCCTTTGAGTATTTTAACACAGGT
>JARYHS010006964.1:13509939-13558632 GCA_031002005.1 Vandiemenella viatica | reverse complement strand
ATGTCTGCGCATCTCGAAAGTCATCAACTGATTCATCCAGGTGAACACCCATTTTCTTGTGACATTTGTGGGAAATCATTTACAAAGTCTGGGAGTCTTAAAATTCACCAGCGGATTCATGTAGGTAACGCCCCTTTCCTTGTCATGTTTGTGGGAAATCATTTACAGTAGCTGCACATCTCAAAAGTCATCAGAGGATTCATACAGGCGAACGCCCATTTTCTTGTGATATTTGTGGAAATCATTTACAGTGGCTGGATATCTCAAAAGTCATCAGAGGATTCATACAGGCGAACGCCCATTTTCTTGTGATATTTGTGGGAAATCATTTACAGTCTGGAGTCTTAAATTCACCAGCGGATTCATTTAGGTGAACGCCCTTTCCTTGTCATGTTTGTGGGAATCATTTACTATTGGCTGGAATCTGAAAAGTCATCAAGGATTCTTCAGTGAACCCATTTTCTTGTGACATTTGTGGAAATCATTTACACGTCTGGGAGTCTTAAATTCACCAGCGGATTCATTTAGGTGAACGCCCCTTTCCTTGTGATATTTGTGGGAAATCATTTACAGTGGCTGGATATCTCAAAAGTCATCAGAGGATTCATACAGGCGAACGCCCAGTTTCTTGTGATATTTGTGGGAAATCATTTACAGTGGCTGGATCTCAAAGTCATCAGAGGATTCATACAGGCGAACGCCCATTTTCTTGTGATATTTGTGGGAAATCATTTACACAGTCTGGAGTCTTAAAATTCACCAGCGGATTCATTTAGGTGAACGCCCCTTTCCTTGTGATGTTTGTGGGAAATCATTTACAGTGGCTGGATATCTCAAATCATCAGAGGATTCATACAGGCGAACGCCCAGTTTCTTGTGATATTTGTGGGAAATCATTTACAGTGGCTGGGCATCTCAAAAGTCATCAGAGGATTCATACAGGCGAACGCCCATTTTCTTGTGATATTTGTGGGAAATCATTTACCCGGTCTGGGAGTCTTAAAATTCATCAGCGGGTTCATTTAGGCAACGCCCCTTTTGTTGTGACATTTGTGGAAAGCATTTAGGGTCTGGGAGTCTTAAAGTTCATCAGCGCATTCATTTAGGTGAGCGCCCTTTTACTTGTGATATATGTGGGAAATCATTTACAACATCTGGGCATCTGAAAATGCACCAGCGGACTCATACGGGCGAACGCCCATTTTCTTGTCACATTTGTGGGAAAGCATTTACAGGTCTGGAGTCTTAAAATTCATCGGCGGACTCATATGCGCGAACGCCCCTTTTTCTTGTGACATTTGTGGGAAAGTATTTACAATGTCTGAGCATCTAAAAAGTCATAAGCGGATTCATTTTAGTAAACACTAGTTTTATCGTGTGAGTTTGTGGAATATAATTTAAATGGTCTAATGATTTTAAAAGTCATCAATCTAACCATTCAGTTCTACACTAGTTGTGTTGTGATACATGTAGTAAAGCATTTAAACTCTCTGTAAGTCGTAGATGTAACCAACAGAATCATTAGCGTGAATTCTCATTTTCTTATGAAAATATCATTTAATTTATTTAAGTGGAATAATTATTTTACTGTCAGTTTGTAGAATATCTTTTACAAACTCTTGAAATCTCTAACAAGAAATAGGATAAATTTCACACAGTGCCCAATTTAGTGTAATGTCTGTTAGATGTGTTTCTGATAAAAAAAATATTCATTTTCTTGTATTTTGTTGGTAAAATTATGTACAGGTTTAGTGAATCTTAAAAAAAATGGAATTCTTTAGGGAATGTTACAATTTTCTAGTAGAGTTAGTTTCAAACCTGTTATGTGTAGGGATCTTTATCAGCAAATGGGGTATCACATAGGTACATGCCTTTTTTTTAAAGTTTTTGGAAATCTTTTACTTTTTATATTAAGGACGATTTCCTTCAAAATGGTGATCAAACTTTTGATACTGTTATAAAGACATTTAACTATGAAATTCATCGATAAAGTATTTTGAAGAGTAATAAAATCATTTTGCAAATATGCATATACCTGTGGTGACTGCAACATAATTTCAGTGGCTAAAACAAATAATGGAATTTGAGAATTTTTATGTATTATATACTCCTCTTCCTGATTTACAGCTAAAAATGGATTCAAATATCAGTATAGGAATTACAGATCTGGTTTAATTTTGTTTTTAAATAGTTTTTTACTATTTCCCTTTAAACTGTGTATAAATGGATATAATCATCGAATTAAAAGTGTCCAGATGTGCTTATCATGTTAACAGAATCATAAAGTACTGTTGTTTAGTTATAACTGATTTATTTTGTTGTATTTTCTAGTTTTGTCTATTGTTGTAAGTGATATTATTGGATGTAAACCTGTCTATTATGAGTTTTGGAGGTATTTTTGTTCAGTTGTACATTCTTGGGACCAGAGAAATTTCGAAATAGAAAAACTGCGTCAGTTATAACAGTTTGAATGTTTATTACCGTATCAGTTTTTTTCTCAATTTGCACTAGTTATGTATGAGCTATGTGTCTAACATTTAATTTTTAATTTATTGTGGTTATTTCTATTTTATAACATATATTTCTATTTTGTATTGTGATTATTCCTGGAACATTTTGATAGTGTTAATTTTTCTACGCTAATTGAATCTTGAATAGAAGTTTGTTCAATGTTAATAATGGGTTTTAACATATTTGAAATAAATGTTACCTATAACCTGTCAGTGAAAACATTTTTTATTTTTTGTACTGTTAGCTGCACCCTCTACTTATCTTACCTAATATTCTGAGAGACTGTTATGATATTTTTCATTGATAGAGAGAACAAATATTAATTTAATATGTAAGAACTCTTTTAGGTCATTGTGCACTTCTCTAAAGAATATTTTAGTAAAAGAATCTATATTTGTCTCCTATCCATTGTTAGAACATTCTGCAAAGTTTTCTGGAATGCAGTATAACCCAATGTCATGACAAATAAAACTTCAGTGCATATATTTAGTCTTTACTGTGATTATAGCATATTCTGTATTAATACACAAAAGCTGGTGACTTTCTTCATGCAAGTTAATAGTTGTTTAAAAAGTACAGAAACGTAACTTAGTCTTGACTTCCCTTTTTATAGCATCATATTGTAAATAGATATTCTTATTACAGGTCTGTCTTAACATATAGCTTCAAAAATATAACTTTTTATTGAAATTTGATTACTCTTTTTGGAGTTACATCTATGATATCATATTATTTTAAGTGTGTTTGACAATCACTAAATGTATACTTTGATCCAGAATAGAAATTAGCAGTTTCCGAGATAATCTGTCCACGTCCTAAGAAACAAAATTGAAGTAATGGACTGAACTTGTTCATTAAAAAGGAATCTAGTTTGGTAGAGAGGTACAATGTGATTCCTATATCACAAGGAACCAATAATATAAAAAGAGAGCTAGTTTATATCTTGGAAATCAATAAGATTAAAAGTATGCAATAAGAAATATAGGAAAGCAGACAGAGAAATGTGATTTTTTTTAGATTCAGCGTATCTGTATTGGCAAGGTACCAATTAACCACTGCCTAGCTCAACTCATACAAAACTGCCGAACATATTTGAAATACAGGAGGAAAATAATGCCGACTCAATGGAATGGCTTACAAGACATGTTAACACTACTATCAGATGAGTAGTGGGAACTGCACAGAAAACTCTTCTCAAGGAATTTAAAAAAAATCAGAATATCAAACAGACAGCAACATCTCCATTCTAGTACCAATATAATGGAATTAATATTGAACTCTAACTTTGCTATAAAACCTGAAACTTCAAGGCATGGCCAAACTTCATCATTTGTTAAACACGAACTACACAGAATCACATTATCAGCTTCCAGTATCAGAAAGAACGAAGGAGTTGGAGCAATGAAGAGTTTAGTATTTTAGTAAGTATTTCTCACAGAGAAACATACCCCTACACAGGTATAAAATGTTATGTGGCATTTACTGCAAGTGAAATGAGAATACTAACTTATATGTAAATATTGACTGTCACTTATATAGTGAAGTGTAACATTCTAGATTTATTTTCCCAATTTTCTTGATTTTACCAAGTATTTATCTTTCTGTGCAAATCTTTTGATCAACATAAATCTAAACTTCATAACAAATGAGAAAGGCAAGATTTTGATAAAAAGATAACTACAGACGACTACAGCCTGGAGATCTGAGTAGTTTTGCAACAGAATACTTTTCAGATAACCATAAATAAATACAGACAAAACAATAAGACTGAACTCAATGTACAGCACTCACAAAGCAAATGGAATTGCAGTTATTAATTCTTTCTCAATAGCAGCGCCCACAAAAACATCGATATTTTATCTAATAATAAGGAGAAAATCACTTTTCTGAATTGAAATGTAAAGATTTCCGAATCTGTGACTTGTAGTCGCAAACTATTAATGTAAAAACAATCAGACGTAACAAAACAAATTCTTCAGAATAACATTCATATGTGGTGTAAGTAATGTGATAAAACACTTCATCTGATCATACAAAACAGATTGAAACATACGCGAACATCTCGTGATTTACATAATATGCTCGCGGCAAACATCATGAATACTGAATTCAAAATGGGCAGTAGGCTGATTTAACATTGTTTGACGCCAGTCTCACAACCAATTCACAATACTTGAAGTACTCACAGAGTGCATCACAAACATTCTCTGAATTGTAATGAGCAATACATGTACTGCATAGCTCTATGAACATTTGAAATCTTGAAACATCGAAACGTGCCTCCTGTTTGATTTGACACATTCAGTGCCTCGAAACCTTTTTGCTTTATTTGTCTTTACATCTTAATACACACTACCACAGCAAACACGCACATTCCATGATGAATCAGCTGACAATAAGGACAAATGCAACGTGCAGCATATTAAGATGAAACAAACCAGTTCTTGTTATTATTATCTGAAATGCAACTGACTCTATAATCTGGCACTGCTGGTTGTTCTTACGATCTTAAAGTTTTCCATGGTGTACAAAAATCATGTCTCTACACGAGTACATAACTAATAGAGAAAGTGATTATATTATTTGATATGGAATATAAACACTGCTATCTATACCTGTGATGTTTCTAGTTTTACATATTGACCATACTTGAATCATGACAAGATGTTGTGATTAACTGCTCACGGAAAATAATCTATATATCGTGCATAAAGTGTGTATTGTGTTGTGAAGTAGTAAAAATGGGAATTAGACTGTGTTCTGTTATCCAAAAATGGATACATATTGACTGCATAACTTGCTTGGAATCAGTGAACAATAAATGTGAGTGCGGCATCCTGTACTGCCGAGGAAGTATGGAAGCGGTAGGAAACTATTTCGCGGGTAAAGAAGAGTCAGTATCAGAAGCGTTGAAAGAAGATATACACGCCGCTACGGTATTTATTCATCAAATGAATAATTTAAAAACAGTTGTTGAAAATGACCCGGGAAGTGATTTTTGCATGAATGAAAAGACAAGATACCATGTGGAAAGTGAGGTTAAACCTATATATGTAAACAACGGGTGGGTTGTTGCTAAAACGCGGAGCAGACGTGTGACATCGGGTGCAAAATATTAAGGTCAGCAGACACCAGTTATTACCTCGAACAGATTTAAGGTGTTAGAAATAGAAACGCTCCCTGTGAACATTAATAAAGTGCAGCAACAGTGCGTTGTGAAAAAGCCATCTAAACATACAACAAGAAACGATCTGACAAAATCAAAAGTGCTAATACTATCAGACAGCCATGGTAGAGGAATTGCCGAAAATATGCGAAACAAAGATTTCAAAAACTGTGATATCCGAGGGGAAATTATGCCAGGGACCCCAGCGCTCAAAGTACTGGAAAACACTAAAAACATTACGAAACTAACAGAAAAAGACCATTTAGTGATATGGGCAGGAGCAAATGACGTTGCAAAAAATGAAGCAGACATTGCAATTAGAACAATAAAAAACTCTCTGCTATCAATGAAACATACAAATGTAGTGATAGTAGGTATACCACACAGGCATGACTTACCAGAATGGTCCTGTGAAATAATGAAAACAAACAGAAGGCAAAATTGTGAAACAATTCCAAAATACTCAGTTTATCAGCAAACCAAGTGACAGAGAAACTACACAAATCATGGACAGGATCTTAATACAAAAGGGAAAGCTGAAATTTCAAGAATATTGTTGGAAGAGAATTAGAGTGCCAAGAAATTTTACATCTTGACTGGAAAGTGCCTCAAGAAACAAAAGTAGAAACAGTCATCATAGGAGAAGAGACAACAGAAGCTGAAACCCCAACTACCTCAGCAGCAGAAGCAGAAAATTTCCCAAGACTAGTGATAAGGTCATCAACCCGCACAAAGAAGCAACCAACAAGAGATGCTGATTTTTGATGGGCTTGCCATGCAGACAAACTGACATCCAGATAAATAACAATAAGCAAGTGGTGATCCCCTTAGCTCTACCTAAAGTGAGACTGTGCTACAGTGAAAAAAGTGTCAATACAAATAAAGCTTGTAAGGTAGAGGGCACCAATAAAGAGGTAAGTGGTCGAGCAAATGTACATACCGAAAAAGCAAGTTCAAACTTTTAATTTGTCACCATAATGTGCAATCTCTTAAAAATAAGAAAACTGAAATTGAATTACTTCTCTCAACACATCTTAAAGATGTGGCAGTTGTATGTTTAACAGAACACTGGCTCAATACAGCACAACTAAATGTAACAAGCATCCAAACTTTACCTTAGCCTCATTTTTTTCAGAAATGAATACAAACAGGGAGGAAATTGTATATTTATTAAAAATGACATTGATTTTAAAGAAATAAACTCACTGAAAAAATATTCTAAAGAAAAGCACTTTGAAGTATCTGGTATATCCATCCCAAAATATAAAATACTAATTTGTGTATATAGATCTCCAGATGGTGACAATAGTACATTTCTTAATTTGTTTGAGAAAACATTAAAAAGTTTACCATTAGTAAATAAAACTATAATTGTATGTGGTGATTTTAATATAGATTTTTATAAGGACTCAAAGCTGAGAAGTGATACTTTGAGGTTAACGTCTTCTTTCAATCTTAAAAGTTTGATAGAAACACCCACACGAATTACAAAAAATACAAAACAACAATTGACCAGATTTTTGTAAATAGCAATAATTATAGCCACATGCAGTAAATTTTGATACAGGTTATTCAGATCACTTAGCACAAATGTTAACATTAAAGTTGGAATCTAAAACTAATACACAGACAACAGTAAAATCACGTAGTTTTAAGGATCAACAGATTAACCAATTTAATAATCTCTTAAAAAATGAAAGTTGGGAAGAAATGCATAGTTGCCCAAATACAAATGAGAAATATGAGTCATTCATTAATACATTCTTGTATTATTTTGAAATATGTTTCCCACTTAGGACAAAAAAGCAAAATGTAATAAATAATACAAAAGGCTGGATTACTGCTGGTATCATAATATCTACAAAAAGGAAACAACTATTACATACAATCTCAAAAACACAGGAAACAACACCAGAATTTGATAAATATTTCAAAAATACAAACAGGTTCTTAACAGGGTAGTAAGATATGCAAAAAAATAGAAAATGACAGATATATTTCCTCAGCTACTAATAAAATGAAAGCCATGTGGAAGATAGTTAAGAATGAACTCCTCTAAAATTCTTTAATAGTTTCCTCTGTAACAGAACACAGATGGTACGAATTGGAAATACCATAAGTGAAGCCGCAGAAGTCAAAGTAGGTGTTCCGCAAGGAACGGTACTAGGCCCAGTTCTGTACCTGGTTTACATAAATGCCTCTGTGAACTAAATCTCAATGCAAAAATCACTTCGTATGCTGATGACACAGTTATAACGGCTACAGGTAACACTTGGGAACACAGCTTCAATGCAGCCCAGGAAGCTCTAAACACTGTTCAGAAATGGTTAAACCATAATCTGCTAACTATAAATGAAAGCAAACCAAATTCGTCTGCTTTTCACACACTGTAGCTACACAACCACTGGACCATCAAACTCTGATACTCCACAAACCTACATGCTATAGTCATACAGAATGTAACTGTGTGAAACTACAGAAAACAAAAACCATTATGTATCTAGGCATAGAAATAGACTGTAATTTGAGATGGAATCGCCATGCATCTAACTTAGTTACCAAACTGCAGAAGCTTGTTTATATATTTTTTAGAATAAGAAACACTCTCCCAATAAAAGCCTTAAGAACTCTCTATTTTGCACTAGTTCAAACACACTTACAATATGGTATAAACAGCTGGGGAGGAATACTAGATACACACTTGACTCAGGTCAACAGATGTCAAAATTACATTCTGAAAGTGATGTATAAAATGCCATACACTTTTCCAACTTGTGAGTTGTACAAACAAAGCCAATTGCTAAATGTCCGCCAGCTGTTTATTAAAAAAATAGTCATGTACATACATGCCAACACAAAAATCTTCAGCACTAGTGACCAACCACACTTAAAAACTAGACTACAAAAAAGAAGTGGAGCATACATCCCTCGCCGGAACACTCTACTAGGGCAAAGACATCCAAGCTGCCTTGGTCCACGTATTTATAATAAATTACCAGAAGATATTATCAATAAACCGAAAGAAACCATGAAGAAACATATAACTACATGGCTATTAGCAACCATGACTCGTTAAATGAACTAATAAACTTCCATTACCTGATAGAAACAATATTTATATATGTATGTACAAATAAATTTTGTTATGTCAAACCATATCGAACTGTTTTGTGGGTTCTTTCTGCCTTGCAACTAAACAAAATGCTTTTGATGGCATACGCGTTTCGCCTTTATTCAAGGCATCATCAGTGCCCTAGATAAACATATATACACATATATATACAATGCTGTTGTTTGATTATTGTACAGTTTCTAAAAAAAGTATTAAGTGGGTACTTACAGTTTTTATATATTCATTAACACGCACAAGTTCGTGTTTCCATACCAGCTACTCTTTTTGCACTATCACTATTGTCCCAAGTTTGTGGAGGCTGCATTTTTGGTAATTTCACCGGCCACGAACTGTATAGATAGTTATTTGTTGTTGTTGACTTCGAAAAGTCGTGAGCCAAAGATTATGTGTTGTGTAACTATAATGATACTTATTACAGAAGGAAGGATTGCCAATGGGGAGCCCAGTATCTGGAATAATGGCCTCCATCTTCATGGATTATATAGAAAATGAAATATTCGAATCCATTGTCCCCAGTAAACAATATAATGTAATCTATTGGCTTAAATATGTAGATGATGTAATTGTCTCCTAAATGAACCACCAGAACGCATAAAAGAATTTCACACAGACATTAACAACATACATAAAAATATCAGTTTTACTATGGAGACAGAAACAAACAACCAACTACATTTCCTAGACATTACAGTCAAAAAGATTGACAACAAGCACAGTTTTAGCATACACAGGAAACCCACCAACACTGACATAATCATCCACCAAAGCTCCAATCACCCCTCCAGTCAGAAACAGGCAGCACTCAGATATATGTTACACAGGATGAATCAAATGCCACTCACTAAGCACAAACTATAACAAGGAAACTAAACAGCATAACACACATAGCTGTGAACAATGGATACAATAGTAACACAGTAGAAAAGCTTAACCAAAAAATCAGAAAACAAACAAACAAGAAACATAAATCAAACACCCAATGATCACCACATAAAACTACAATCCATCACACAAAAAGACAACAAACACTGGTACACTATGACATATCAAAACACAAACACACACAAAATAGCAAACGTCTTCAGAAAAATGGGAATAAAAATAGCATTTAGAACCAAAAACACTATCCAAAGACAGTTTAACAGAGGTACATTTACAGACAAATACCACCAATCTGGAATATACCAATTAACATGCCAGCAGTGTGACACTGTATACATAGGACAAACAGCTAGAAAATTTGAGACCAGATACAAGGAACACCTGAGAGCCCTCAGATGTACCAACCACTCAACATTCGCCGAACACTTGTTACAACACAATCATTCACACACTAATATACAGACAGATATGCAAATACTAAAGATTAACAATCACAACAAAAATATGCTGACAATTCAGGAAAACCTGCAAATACAAAAAGCAATCAATAATGGTAAAAAAGTTATGAACGAATACATACACCTAACGAACCAAACCTTGTTCAAAACATTAAAACAGGAATAAATAACATATATCCGATAATCAAACATACCGCCACAAAATACACACAGCTAATGACCGCAGATTCAAAATAACAAATAGTTACACAACACATAATCTTTGGCTCACGACTTTTCGATGTCAACAACAACAAATAACTATCTATACAGTTCGTGGCCGGTGAAATTACCAAAAATGCAGCCTACACAAACTTGGGACAATAGTGATAGTGCAAAAAGAGTAGCTGGTATGGAAACACGAACTTGTGCGTGTTAATGAATATATAAAAACTGTAAGTACCCACTTAATACTTTTTTTAGAAAACTGTACAAAAATCAAACAACAGCATTGTATATATATGTGTATATATGTTTATCTAGGGCACTGATGATGCCTTGAATAAAGGCGAAAACGCGTATGCCATCAAAAGCATTTTGTTTAGTTGCAAGGCAGAAAGAACCCACAAAACAGTTATCATAGCAACTAAGGACTTGGGCCGAAAAAAAAAAAAAAAAAAAAAAAAAAAAAAAAAAAAAAAAAATATCACCAACATGTCATATCGAACTAATCTTTATAATGACTGTATTACTCACATGTTCCAATGATTGTTATTCACGCACAGTCATGTATAGTATATCTCTTAGATCCTAAGTCACTGTAAATATTTGTATTATAAGAATCAAGCTACCTGCATCCTGAAGCCCACACACAAGTTTTACCTTATGTGGGATTCACAAAATCATCTTATGTGCTATAAAATATATTAAAGCTGTATCATGGTCCTTTGTGAATAATAATAATAAAATATAAAGTAGGAGCAAGACAGGTAGATAGCCATAACATTCAACTGCAAGAGAATAAAAAAATAATATCTGATCCTTTGGAGATATCCAATACCTTTAATACATATTTCTCAAATATATCTGAAGACCTGATTAAGAAAAATGATAATTCCAACATCAACAAACAAGCTAATATCAGTAAAACTAATAGGAAAACACTTTTTATTCAACCCACAAATGAAGAAGAAGTATTAAAAATTATTGGCAAGTTAAAACCTAAATTTACGTCCGGAATTGATGATGTCCCAGATTTTCTTTTAAAAAAATGTGCTAAATTAATAGCTTGACCTCTCTCTCATATACGTAGTAGTTCATTTTCTAGTGGAATATTCCCAGACAGGCTTAAAACAGCAAAAGTTAAACCACTATTTAAAAAAGGCGAAAAAGAAAACGTGTCAAACTATCGCCCGGTGTCGAACCTCTCATGATTCTCCAAAATCTTAGAAAAACTATTTCACAAAAGACTTGTGAACTTTTTAGAAAATAATATACTATTATCAAATACTCAATATGGATTTAGGAAGAATAAATCAACTGAAACTGTATTTTTTTTCATTTTATACAGAAATCTTACAGTCACTTGATGAAAAAGGACATGTGTCTGGAATATGTTTGAATCTGTCAAAGGCATTTGATGTAATTGACCATAATATCTTGCTCACAAAATTAGAATATTTAGGAGTTAGAGGAGTAGCAAAAAATTGGATAAAGTCATACCTTTATAATCGGAAACAGATTGTTGAATGTAGTTTTAAGACTAACAACAGTGTAAACTATGTGCGCTCTGATTGCAAACACATGAAATACGGAGTGCCGCAAGGATCAATTCTTGGGCCTTTACTGTTCTTAGTGTATATAAATGATCTAGAAACTACAAGTACCTTCCAGAAGTATATTAAATATGGAGATGACACCAACGTATTAATAAAAGACTGTAATAAGGAACAATTAGTGAAAAACATTGAACATTGTTCTAAAAACTTAGCAAACTTGTTTTCTCAAAACAAACTAATAATAAACACAGAAAAAACACATACCATACACTTCAGGGAAAAACGAATTTAGATACCACAGTACCTACAGTAAAACTCTGTAATGAAATACTGAAAAAAGTAGGAACAACAAAATTTCTGGTAATATGGATACAAGATAATGTAACATGGAATATACATGTTGTTCACATTTGTATAAAAATAAATACCATTTGCTACATGATGAGAATATTAGTTGGCTGCATATCAGATGAAACAATTAAGAATATTTATTTTGCGTATGTACACTCATTATTAAGGTATGGAGTTGTATTTTGGGGAAATTCCCCACCAAGCATCAAATGTTTCAAAATGCAGAAAAATTATTAGGATTATGAATGGAGTACAGAGTAGAACCTCATATAGACTTTTATTTAGAAAGATGCAAATTCTACCACTGCCCTGTATATATATATGATGGAAACTATAACATTCATAAAAAAAAAAAAAAATCCGGAAGCTTCTGGGTATACATTACAAAAAAACAATGATGTGCACACATATAATACTAGACAGACATTAGATTTACATGTACCACAAACAAATACTACCCTATGTCAGAAAGGACCATTACATACAGGAATCAGATCGTTTAATAACCTACCACATAGTATCAAATCTGTAAAAGAAAATACAAAATTCACTTCAGGACTGAAGGAGTACATGCTCGCCACTGCTTCTACAGTATTGATGAGTATTTTCAAACCAAATGATAGACTTAAATAGTGAAAAATCATGTGTTATTTGTAACTATAAATTTTGTGTCTTTATCAAACTTGTACAGCTATCTTATGAATGATCACAGCATTGACAAAATGCCCATGTGTGTGTGTGAGAGAGAGAATGTACTGTCTGTCTGCGTACAGACCTATTTTTGACTTATCCCATATCATTTGTACTTTGTACTATGTATGATGCTAAGGGACCAATAAATAAAAATACAAAAAAACAAGTTCAGTGTTGAGGAGCGTCCATAAACTACGTGACTCGGTCTAGAGAGGGGAGGGGGGGGGGGAGAGGGGCCAGTTCCAAGCCAGGCCACCTAGCTTTCCATTCATATTGTGTGTCACATTAATAATAATAATTTCGTTTGGTCGTAATGAACTAGTGCAGGGTTTATATTGGCTGCGCATTCCGCCTCTATCGTAGCCACCTTAACCTAACCCGCCAATCCAGCTGGGTACAGGGGACCTACAATTTAACGTGGAATCCGAATCACTGAAGTGTTCTGGTGTACTTCACATTACGCAGTAAGCTGTGCCGGAGGTGAAGGCCAGGTTTAGTGCGTATGAAACCCCGCCGAGACAGGGATTCGAATCGGTGACCTTTCGATCACCAGTCAGACGCTGTAACCACTGAGCAACCAGACCGCTGTCACAGTTAAAATGAGCTACAGTACACGCAACAGCATGTAAATATTTATTTCAGTCATTTAATTATCTTCGTATGGAATTTACGATAGTCTGACAAGATAAAACGTAGTACAAAAAGTTTTATGGAATCGAAAGGGGAAACAAGCTATGTGCTACGTGTGGAAAAGGGGTGGGGGCCTTAGGCAAAAGTCAAGTGTGGCTACGTGGGGGCAGGGGGTTTCAAAGGCGGCCAAACGTAGTTTATGGACGTTCCATTGGGACAAATTTCTGAGAGCACTAAATGTAAACACTGCAGGTAAATCATGTCTGTATAGTATTCGTAACAACGGTTTTAATTTTAGCTTCCTTTGAATCATCGGTATTCATTATAAAATTAGCGAAGAATTGCAGCTAAACAGAAGAGCTTTCGAGTTAAAAAGTTAGAAGTTGAGTTTTGGATAAAGAACTGGCTGGATAACAGGTCTCATAAGGCCTTTCATCTTAGTGGTTCAAATCAAAGGCAGACTGCAAAACGACTTAATCCTTTAAAGTGGCATCTTGACAGGCAAAAGGTCATGGGTTCTATACCCACGAATAGTTTTCATTCTTATCTTGTTTATTTCTACTCTACACTAATTTGTGGTATTTTCTTCCGTTTATGCACGAAGAAATCGAATACAAATTTATTGTTCTTCTGAAGTTTCGGGTATTTTTGGTGATAAGCAAATAAAAAATAAAGGGTTTTCACACTGAAAATATTATGAAATTCTTATACTGACACACAATTTTCATTAAGATTGTAGGGAATCAAATATGAATATTTTCATTTTTTAATTATGGTTTTACCTTCATTAATTTCGCGCCGGCGTAGGCACATTGTATCACGTCAGACAATCCTGATATACGAAAAATTGGTGAATAATTTAGTATGTTTTAAAAACATCGTCAAGTTTAGATTTTTTTATTTTCTCTTAACAGTTTCGACAGTCTTTGCGGGTTTCTTATAAGAATTTTGACGTAGCGTAAAAAATATATAAAACATGAGCTACAAATTCTTGGCGGGTGTTTTGAAACAGTATGTCCGGTATGATGAATTTCGGCTGTTGGTAGATTCTTGTAGTGTGCGAGATAACGAAGCTTTCTCCAGTGGTGAGTGAGTGGTTAACGCTCTGGCCTCGCATTCAGTAGGGCGTCAAATAGACCATGGCCAAATTCCTTCCCGTTTCTTGCCCCAATCCCATCCCGCCTTTAATGACCTCGCCGTCAAAAAGGCATAAAGCCCAAGAAATAATATTACTCTTTCATTATCACGATCTCATTCAGCTAATTTCTACCTATGTTTAGCAAATGCTGTCTTCGCGTGTGTTTTCTGGAGGGATCTTGAGTGCAGAGTTGGTTTGTATTGTCACAAAATTCAATGAGCCACAATAAAATTATTGATTTTGGACGTTTTCTCCTTAGCGCTGGACAACAATACAGTCTAATTTACATTGACGAGGGGATTATCTGGTTGCTACTTGAGGTACAGGTTGTCCAGAAACGTACTTAAGTTTGAGGCTTACATCTGGAAAATGGTAGTACTAACTGGCGTTGTAACGGATGTCATGTTTGCGGATGTTCAATGCTTGACATCCGTGGATGCGGATGCTTTGTGGAAGCGGATGGTGTGGTGGAAAAATAAATTTATAATTATTTACATTTTGATACTTTATCAAAACTAAACTTAAAACCAAAATATGTATAATTTTTGTCAATTTTTTCTTAAGTAAAGTATATTTCCATTTAATACTGTCGCATTGATTTATTTTTTGTTTTAACTTTAACAACAAACATGGGAGTATTTCACAAGTGAATTAAATTATTTACAAAATTACGAACGCATCTAGAAAAACAATCTTTGTCATGTGAACATTGCGGAGTTTGCGTTTCGACTAATGCAAGCGTCAAGCACAAGCACCGCACATCTCCGTGCCCGCCTTTCCACCGCTCTAGCAGTCCATTCGAAGTCCAACCAGTAGGACCTTCTATGATCTGATTTTCTGATAAAGGGCTCTTGATGGGCCATGAAAAGGGTTACAGGACTACACGTAAGACGTGTTGGATGCTGTAAGCCTCCCAAACAAGCAACATAGGTCCTTACCAACAAAATGATATACCGTTGGATCATGATTGAAGGAAACATCCTGCGAGTGTGTCTTAACACTGGCATGTGGTGAGAAAGTACGAGTGGAAAGGATTGCTCGGAACACTTTGTTAGATCCCTTCTAGTAACGTGAATGGTTGAGCGCATCCTAGGTAGTTCTACAGGGATGTTCTGTAAGTTAGGTCGTGAATAGGCCGCTTTACTTTACATGCTAGTTTAAATTTGTAAATCCGTCTCTCTGGTTATATAACACCGTTCAGTTCATAGCTGCTTTTATTGCAAGATCGTAAGAGAAAAACAACCCCACTATTGTTAGCTTAGAGAAGAGGGAACGCAACATGTATAAAGAGAAAATATATTGCAATGTGAACAGAATATCCGCTATACATCTACATTAAAAATTGCGGATGCGGAGGTTGAATTTCATGCGAAAGTTTTGCACTTGCGGATGCGGAGCTCGATTACATCCCTAGTACTAACATCATTGCAAGAAAATGGTAAATATAATTTGACCTTAAAATAATGGCAACACGGCTAAAAAAACTGAGAACATTAATATTCTGTCAGAAATGGCAGCAAAGCAACATATTTTCCTCTTTTGTAAATAAAATTGAAATGATTCTTGGTTATTGAAAAGAGTAATTGTGATGAACTCATCTTCCAGATGACAACTTCTGCCACTTCCTACGATTTGAAACAACCAAGAGTTACGAGTGTTTGGATTTCAGCATGTAAGCCAATGTACCTACATGGTTAAATTGTATGCACTGCATAATCGATATCTCAATTCCTGTTCAACCGATATGCCTGGCACCTCTGCGTTGCCCGTATAGTATGGGTACAATAATTTCCTCTTAAATTATACATTTACGCAATTCAGTGAATTTGATCGCTTGCGACACATTAGTTTGCGATTCAGCATGTAGTCGCAGCTTAAAGAATATGTATAATTATGATGTGCGATGTAAAGTCAGTATTTTTTGCCTTTGAATCAATGCATTCTATTATGAAATTATCGCTGTCATAGAGGTTTAAACATTCTGTGAGCCTGGTCACTCGGCCTTTGCTTTTGGAATGACAGCTGTAGCATCCAGAAACAAGGCGCCTGTCTCTCTCAAACCAAAGGGTGAAGAAACATTTATTCCAAAACAGAAAACAATGAGAAGTACAGAACCTACTTACTATATAATAGGGAGATGTGATGGTTAAACAAGTTGGTAAGAAGAGAACTGAGTTAAAAGACAGCAGGGTAATATGGAATATTTCAAACAACGCAACTAAACAAGGAATCAATAACAGCAAATCATGTGGCTAAACAGGATTTATGAAGCGTATTATTGGTCCAGCGGGACAACTTACTGATGCATTTAGAAATTTCTATGGCTACGTTAGAAAACTGAGGGGAAGGGAGAAAGCTGAGACAATTATAGATTTGAAATAGATGCCATTTTAAGTATCTGGTTTAGTGAGAGCATTAGGGACAATGAATCAGAAATGGGAGAGTATAAATCAGAGATCGAGCTTAATCACTTCTTTAGAAATGAGAAGTCTAGAAAATTTGAAATTCATCTTGAGGATATCGCGAAGGAACAAAGAAACCTGAAAAAATATAAAGGTGCTAGTGTAGATAATAAAGATAGCAGGATGTGACATTATATCTTATATTAAATTATTATTTAAATTGAGTCTGGATACATGCTGCTTACCAGAGGATAGATAGATAGATATATATGTTCACTTTGATCCCATGTGAGAATAATCTCGGGGATGTGGAACAGTACATACACTTATTAGTAATGTCAATATTACTATATAATTGATAATATTATTATATATTGACAACAAGTTAGCAACAACCCATTAGTATAACCAATATCTCCTGTAATCTACAAATACAATCCCGTGTTAATTAATACTTATTATGTGGAACAGTGTATACACTTGTTACCAGCATCTAATAACCAGTTATTTTCTTACCAACCAGTTACCATGATATGTTTCACTGTAATTTGTGACTACATATTATATTATGTTAGTTGCTATTTATGTGGAACAGTACACAAACCTATTAGCAATATCAATTATATTACCAACAACTCATAAGCAGTCAATTACTGTAAAACCTGTTAGTATGATAATTTTTCACAGCAGTTTTTGAGTGCATGCTATCCCATGTTAGTTCCTATATATGAGTGAAATTTTGTAAACAGTGTAATTACTTCATATATCATTTTAGTAATTGTGAATAATTTTGTCACCTTCCCCTTCCATACTACTATTTTATCAGTCATTCTTAGTTACCAAATTCCAAGAAGAAAATTCTTTCACAGAGTAAAATGGGTTCTGAAGCAGAAACTCTTTCAGTTTGGACTTAAAGTAGTTGGGTTTTTGTAGATAACATTTAATTTCTGTTGGTAATACATTGAATAAGGAAGCTCCAGTAAATGTTAACCCTTTCTGTACAATTGACAGTGATTTGTAATCCTTGTGAATATTATATTTATTCCTAGTATTGTGGCTATGTATGTCAGCATTAAGATTGAAGTGTTCAGGATTTTCCACTACAAATGATAGTACAGAGTATACATACTGTGCTGGCATTGTTAGTATACCCAGGTTTTTAAATAGATTTCTGCACGACGTCTGTGGGCTTGCTCCACAAATAGTTCTTATAGCACGCTTTTGCAATTTAAATACCCAATGTGCTTGTGACGAGTTTCCCCAGAATGAGATGCCATAAGTGAGCAGGGAATGAAAATATGCAAAATATACTAACTTTCTGGTTTCTATATTAGCTATTCTAGATATTACCCTCAGTGAAAATGTTGCAGAATTCAGTTTTTTAAGAAGTTGTTGAATATGCTGTTTCCAGTTCAATTTGTTATCTATATATACACCCAGGAATTTTGTGAAACTGCTTTCATTGATTGCTTTTCCTTCTGATATCACATTATAGCTGACCTTTGTTTTATTTTTTGTAGCAAACTGAAGTAACTGTGTCTTTTCTACATTAAGTATTAGTTTGTTGGCATTAAACCACCTGTTAATTTTCTTTATAACATCATTTGCTGTGTTTTCGAGGTTTTGTGCTGATGGGTCTTTCAAGGATATGCTAGTATCATCTGCAAAGAGCACCATGTGTTCATTATCACCTAGTATATGTGGGAGATCATTTATATAGATTAAGAACAGCAGAGGGCCAAGAATTGAACCCTGCGGCACACCACATTTAACTATACCCCATTCTGAGTTTATAACATCTCCTGTATTAGCATCTTTCAGTGATACACATTGCTTTCTATTTTCCAGGTACGATTTAAACCAATGTCCTGGCTTACCACTAACTCCATAGTGGTCTAATTTACCTAGTAGAATCTCATGATCAACACAGTCAAAAGCCTTAGCAAGATCACAGAATATACCTAGGGAATTTAATTTTTTATGCATTGATTCCAGTACGTCGTTTACAAAAGCAAAAATTGCTGAATCTGTTGAAACGCCTTGTCTAAAACCAAACTGTACTTTACTGAGTAGGTCATTCTTTTGTAGATGTGCATACACCCTTCTGTACATTGCTTTTTCAAAGATTTTTGAAAATGCTGGTAGAAGTGATATCGGTCTGTAATTTTCAATCTTTGAGGTTTCACCCTTTTTATAAAGCGGTTTGATTATTGACTTCTTGAGTGAGTCAGGAAAGATACCTTCTTCAAAAGAACTATTACATATATGACTAATAACTCTACTAATGCTGGTGTTACATTGTTTTACTACATGGGTTGAAACCTCATCATAACCAAATGACTTTTTATTTTTGAGGGATTTAATAATTTTTTCAATTTCATTTTGACTGGTGGGAAATATAGACATAGGTGCTGTCTTTGGTGACAAGGATTTAAGTATTGCTATGGCATCCATATTCCCAATATATTTTCCTTTTATTTTTTCAGCAACTGTTAAGAAGTAGTTATTGAAAGCACTTCCTACATAACAGGGGTCAGTTACAAGCTTATCATTAATGCTTATAGATATAGGTTTATGTTCAAGGGATGATACAGTTGTTTCTCTTTTAATAATGTTCCAGATACTTTTTATCTTATTATCTGAACTACTAATCTCATTGTTTATGGCCAAACGTTTAGCTTCTTTTATTACTTTGGTTAAAATTCTACAGTAAGTTTTGTAATGTTGTCTGAGAAGCATATTATCAGTATTCCTAACTTTTACATACAATTCCCTTTTATGTCTGCAAGATGTTTTAATACCAACTGTAACCCAATTTTTGTTTACTCGTTTTTGACCAGTTGAAGCTAGTTTTGTAGGGAGACACCTTTTGTAAATTTCTAAAAACCTTTGGTGAAAGTAATTGAATTTATTGTTTACCCCTTTTAATTTATAAACAGTGCTCCAGTCCTCATTGAGAAGTTCATCATTTAATGTTTTTATTGAATTGTTGTTTAATGGCCTAACTCTGACAAATCCTTTCTTTTTGTTATTTTCGTTTCCCACAACATCCAAAGTAATTATTTGAGCATTATGGTCTGACAAACCATTTTCTATTGGAATTGATCCATGTGTTTCTAATTTATTGTGCTCTACAAAAATGTTATCAATAATGGTACTACTATCTTTTTGTGTTCTAGTTGGGAAATTTACAGTTTGATAGAGATTGAATGATCTAAGCATTCCTAGAAGATAATCTGTCTGGTTACATTCTACAGCAAAATTTATGTTGAAGTCTCCACAGAGGATAATTTCCCTTTTAGTACGTGATAAGTTTATTAGAACTGCCTCAAGTTTATTACAAAATTTACTGAAGTCTCCTGTGGGAGCCCTATAAACTGTCAGCACTATAAGATATTTGTTTTCTAATTCTAACTGTATTGCACAACATTCAAAATCTTGTTCTATACAGTATTTACTTACATCTAACGATTTTGTCTCAGTATTTTCTCTTACATATATTGCTGCACCACCCATTCTCATCTCTGACCTGCAATAACAAGAAACTAATCTATATCCAATAAAAGGGAGGAGACCTATTTATGGAAATATTCGAAGTAGTGTTGGTCTGTAAGGGAGGAGTAAAGAGAGTAAACATTTTTTTTGGCCAATCAGTTTGACATCGGTCGTTAGAAAATTAATGGAGAAATTGATGTACAACCATATCAGAAATATATGTGAGGAACTTAAATGAATTTAATGTCAGCAATATGGTTCTAGACAAGGATATTTATGCAGACTCAGTTATTAGGATATATGCAAGATATTTCGGATGAAATTGACAAGGAGGCTAAATTGTGAGAATAGCACTATATCTATCAAAGGCTGTTGACAGAGTAAGCGATCAAATGGTGATAAATAAGATAAAAACTGTTGGAGTTAATGAGAAAGAGATTAGCTGGGTAGGAGAATTCTTAAAATGTGAAAAGCAAAAAGTTAGGGTAGAAAATGTAGTATTAAAAGAAGTGGAAGTGAAAATTTGAGTGCCACAAGGCTTTGTATTGGGACCATTGATACTCATGACTCTGATAACAGATGTTAGTTGTTTGCAGGTGACTTAATGGTATATAATAGGATCAAAACGGGAGAAGACAGTGAACAGCTGTAGTGTGACCTCGAAAGAATATCTAAATGGGTAGGTCAGCACGGAGAAAAGGTAAATGCCAAGTAGAGTCAGCTTATTAGGTACACAGATTAAAAACCTAAACGCTGTTTATAATTATAGGGTGGTTTGAGAATAATAATAATTAATTGAAATTGTAATGGGGACTACGGTCCGGTGGCAATTTCCCAACACACCCATCTTCACCCTTTCCTGCAACCAACTACATTTACCCTCTACAAATTTTTAAATTGTTTCAATTTTTTGGTAAATTATTCATCATTTCCCTTGAAGTATAAATATCTTGATTCAACGATTGAGAATAAGCACAAATGGGCAAAGCACATTAACAGGTGGTAGGAAAACGCTACGAAATCCTTTATTTACTGGAGATGATATGAGAATCTGTGCTAGAGTGGTAAGGGAATTGGGTTACAAAACTTTGGTCAGGCCATTGATTGAATATGATGGAATAGAATGTAACCCACATTTTGGGTATCAAATACAGGAGTTGGAGCGAGTACAAAGAAGGGCTCTGAAAAATACCGTAGATTGCAATCATCAACAGATATGATATAATAACTGGAAGGCAGGAGAAAAGTGAAGAAGGTCATGGGAATGTACAATGCGTATATTGGTTACGAGAAATGGAAAGTAATGCATGGAGGCGAGGGGAAGAGATTACTATAACCATAAGCCGGCACTCGATTTCAGGCACAAAGGTGTGGGAAGATTTTCTTTAGTAGGGAAGGGGGTCGGGGATTGAATAAGTTAAATGGAGAATTGAATAATTTTCCAAAAACGTTGAAACTATTTAAAGTTGAAATTTGTAAAGGGGAAAAGTAAGCGTGTGCAGGAGAGGAGAAAAAATGGATGTGTAGGGAAATTTGTCACTGGAGCGTGCGTTCCATCGCAATTAAATTAAAAACAAAATGCTTATTGAAGACGTTAAGGGTATAACATATCGCAGTTAAATTATAAATTATTTTGAAAACTTCAAATCAATAGCAGAGGTTCAGGATGAACACGGCAGATTACGGAAAACAGAGAAGCTCAGAACTGTCGGCACACTGATTACAATCATTACACTCGTAACTGCTGTCGCGTCGCCACAACAACAAATATCCAACATCACGAGGCGATAATACAGTAACAAACCCTGTGCATAGTCAGTCCTAGAGCTTTGTTTGTGGAATTACAAACATAGGTTCAATGGCGAACGATGTTTATATTTATGTAAAGCAGAGAAGATTATGCAAAAAATAATGATAATTAAATATAAAAAGGGATTTTGATAATTGCCGTTTCATATAATTAACGTCCGGATTATTGATGATTCCACTGAATATTGAGTGACGTGCATTTGAGGCAGTAATTTTTCAAAGAAACTAACAGTGAAATGTATACTCTTCAGCTTGCAATATCTCAGCTTTAGATTTGTTATTGTCAGCTGATTTGTGGTGAAAGTTGTTTTGGATGTATAAGTTTACGCATGGGAGAAAAGACGAGGAAAGATAATGATGTGGAGGCAATAAATATGACGCACATTAAACAGGAAGTGTGTTCCTATCTGTGAAGTGTCTGTGGCTCCGTACAGAAGACGTATTGCTTATTACAACTCAAGGAATAAAGTTGGTTGAGCACACAATGTTTTGGGTATGTGTTTGGTGTTGTACTGTTTTAAATCAGCCCATTTTCTTTATTAACATATGTAAGTTGAGTTCTAATATGGTGTGCAGTATGTATTTCTGGAATCACCAGTTGTTTGCTGTATGTTTAATTTTGTCGTACTTCATCAATTAATATGTACGAGAAAATTACTAATTTTTTACTATAATGCATCGTTGTGGATTTTTTTATATTTTTATCAGGTTATTACACACTACATCCTAGTTTTTAGGCGTAACAGACGCTGAGATTAATCACTGGACTGTTGTTTCCTTTATGAGTGCTGTGTCGTTATTTCTATCGCATTGTTTGGTCCATATTTACTTTATCCATATTATTAATTTAATTTTTTCTGTTGTATGATAATAGTATGTTTGTTATAAGTGATACGAGCTTCTCAAGCAAGCCATATGAAGTTGACTAATAGTTGTTTTCTATTAGTATCTTTATATATTGTTTTAATTAAAGCTAGCCAGATTTTATGTTTTTACATATTACAGATTAAATAGATACATATAGGTCAGCAGAATCGCTCTGACTGAGAGATAAGTAAAAAATAAATGATTTTGAAAAAATAAAATTATTTTTGCTTTATCGTGTGAATTACATATAGAAAAGAATTACTGCTTAAAATTCTGGTGGAACTAAGAATAGGAGTACCACAAGATAGTGTGTGAGTACCTTTGATATATATATATATATAACTCTATTCAATTATTGTATTTTACAGTCTGAAAAAATAAGTGTCTATCTTTCTGAAAGACTGCATTATGTTCCCATATAAACAACATGAAACCATGAAATTCCTGATATGCTTACTTATGTTCCTCAAAAAAAAGGTGGAAGATATATTAATTCTGTATGCAACCATTTAACAAAAGGTCATGTTTGCTCTTCTTAAGCCCATTGGATGGCAGGATGTACTGCAGAGGTAGAGCTCTGTATTTATTTCCATCAGAATGGAGACAGTGTTTTCTTCAGGATGCTATGTTCATTTTCGTTCAGAGTAGAAAGTTCCCCCAGTGTGCAATACTCATTTGGGAGCAGAGTGAACATTGTGAGCTGTTGCAGTTAGTTCATCTGTATTCTCCAGATGTTCAGTCAGTCAGTTAATCAGCTCAGCTACCAACTGAGCTGGGCTTCCTCCTGAATACTTTGGTTAATCCTTTTCTTGACTTGTGACAGTCTATACAAGTATCCTATATACAGTTACATCTCACAGTCTGCCTCCCTGTGTTTCTCATTGTATATTCTTTATCATATTAACCACAAATATTTTTCAGTAATAACTAAATTCAAGCTTGATAGTCTCATTGTTAACTCTTTAGGCTTGTAATTTATTCAGTGTAATACAGCTGTCACGTTGCACCTCTACTGAACTATTATTATTATTATTTTTGCTGCTATATCAATCCTTATTTCAGGATGTAGCCTCTTTAAGTCTAATGAACTATATATTAGAATTTAATTATGCATAGTTTTGTTGTAGTTCTTTCCAGGCTGATCGATCTTGAGCCACCCTCTTCCAGTTTGCAACACCCCTGTTTAATGAATTAATAATTACTTCTGGCAGTTTGAGCCATATACAACTTCTCAAACTGTATACATTAACCTTTTGGCGTGCCGACCAATAATTTTTTTCAATGCTTAATTTGCATTATGGGAGGTCAGCCTCATTTATGAAATAATTAAGGCCCTTCTCTTCAAAATTATTTTAAAATCAAATAATAGCACTTTACTATTATTAAATTCCTTGGTTTAATTTCATCAAATTACATTACAAACCCAACTTCACAGCTAATTTCTTAACTATCCACAGAGATTCTATATCTTGTTCAATTCAACAATATTATTCTATATTTACTACAGTCTGTGGAAGCCAGTTAGAATTAAATATTTACATTTTTTTTTTTTTTTTTTGTTTTTTGTTTTGTTTTACAAATTATTTATAATTAGGAAATTAATACACAAACACACAAAAAATCAATTAGGAATTATAATTAACTACGGTATCTGCACCGTATATAACAGATATGTTATAATTGCCCCCACATCCAGGCACAACTAAATGATGGCACACATTTATTTGCAGAGATGTTCTTTAGTTTTCAAATCACTATCTCTATTAGTCCATTTACTTCTTACTTCTTCCACTCACAACTTACATCTCGATGTCATTGAATCAGTGTATCACATTTACACAATGAAACATACAAACAAATACACCAATCCAGCATACTATCTTTATCAGTACTTCCTTGTTTATAATTTCAATTATTTCTCACACTACTCAAGTGACAATCACTATTTGCAATTACTACCTGTCACAATCTATTGATCTACCCTTTAGGCGAGACTTATACAATTTCAAGTCTACAACATTTCTCAATCCTAATCTTTTATCTGACCTAGGATATGCCAGTTCATGTGTGTTAATATTCGGTTTAGAAAGGACCCTAAAAGGTCCGTGATATATTTAAAAAAAAAAAATTTATTTCGGAATTTACTTCTCTGTATTATTGTTATTATTATTTTTTTCATTCTCACCAATACTAAATCTCCTCTCTCAAACTTGGGCGGTTTTACCCTTTTGTCACACCGCCTTTTCCTATCTTCAGCTTTCTTCTTCATTATACTTTCATCACATTTTATCAGCTCAGTGTTATGCCCCCATAACATTCTGTTTTTTCCTTTTCTTCCAATCTGTTAGTATACTCCATGAATCTTAGTTATCCTATCCATTTCTAATTCCATCCAAATTTGAGTTTTTGTCTCTTGCTTAGTTTCCCAGTTGCCCCCATGATCTGAATGTGGTTTACCGGCATTTCCGTCACCTTATATCTTACTATAATGTTTTCATACAATGTGTGTGATATCGCCTTCAGGTCGCTTCCGGAGTCTACTAGCGCTTGGCATTCTATTCCAAATATCTTCACATCAACTAATGGCAGTCTTACTTAATCCTCTAAAATGTCATGCATTTCTTCACTTAACAAATCTTTCGCAATTTCTTCATGCAACCATTTATCTCTTTCCCTCTTTAAATTGTTTACATTATACCGCCGTCGTACAGTGGGGCGAAATCTCAAAAAGCTGGTCAAAATATGGAAACGTCATACAAGTTTAATGAAACTTTCTACAAAATCTGTTTTGAGCACGCTGATTACGATTTCAATGCCAAAATTGGATCCAATATGGCGGATTAAAAATTAAAAATGGTCTAAAAATGTTTCAATTGTCATACAAATTTGTATACTGGGTTTAATAAGCTCGCTGATATCGATTCAAAAGTTAACAATGCAAAAAAGAACAAATGGCGGATTCAATATGGCAGACTAAAATAAAAAGGGTTAGAATTTAAATAGGTTTCAAAAATTGAAAAAATTTTGAATTATAAATTTTTGTGGATAAAAATGTGGTGTACTATGTATTCCTATTTCCTTTCGTATGAAGCCAACTTTATCATCGCTCTCGTTGGTTGGACCAGCAGATTCTGGAGCAATAAAATATAACTTTTATTAGCCTTTTATATCCCATAAAATCTATTTAAAAGTAACCCCATACACACAGGTATTATTAAAGATTATTTAAAAAGAGGAAGTTAATTCATCTGGTATTCTTCAGTATATCGTATTAATTAAGTTAATTTCGCCAATAACAGACTAAGTTATAACCAAAAATTTCGCACACCTATAGGTGTATCCAACTCTAGTTATGCAAGATTTGGAAGAACAATGTTTTAAACAGCTAGATTTTGAAATGATGTGTTATTTCAGACATGTAGATGATAGTTTTATAATAATACCAAAATACAAAATTGATTATACTTTAAATATTTGTAGTAACTATGACAATAACTTACAATTTGCATATGAAATTGAAAAAGACCAAAAACAAATACCAGTAAACTGCAGATAAATTAAGCTGCATGAATTGTGGAATAGCAGTTTAAAGCAGAATTTTTTTTGAGATTTCAATAGATAAATAGTAAAGAATGAAGTTAAAATAAGGTTCGTCGTGGGACTCTGTGGAACTTATAGCTGTTTTCATTTTTGAAAAAGAAAAATACAAATTAAGTGTTCAAATTTGTTTAAAAATTATTTATTAAATAAATAACTTTAAACATGTTTTTTATGTATTTGTAATACACGTGAACATTGTACTCATCATCACGATCTCTGTCCATTTTGAATGATGAAAATTGCTCAAAACTGAAAACTTTTACACCAGTTCAAAATAACGGCTAATTTACTTCCTTTGTATCTTGCAATAGTTGCTCGCTCAACGGTCACCTTTCAAATGATGTACAGCATCTGCGTCAAGCCTCGGACCTATTCTAACCATGAAGTTAGACACTTTGGAAGTCAGTCTACCCAGCTGTATACTTAAAATTCCCTAAATAAAAACAATATTTTTCGACTTTTGGCCAGCTTTTTGAGATTTCGCCCCAATGTGCGTCGGCCGTCTTATGTTGTACCCTGTACCAACAATTTCTTGCATCTTTCCCTATGGCTGAAATCAGAACAAGTTGCGACTTCGTTATTTTGCTGCGCTGACGCGTTCGTACTGTCTGGACTACCTTTTGTTGCATTCTCAGGCGCTCTTCACTGAGACACACCTGGATTTACTTTTTCATCGACACTCTTTGCAAAAAAATATTCTCACTTTATTTCCTTCATTTTCATCTACTTAACCTATTTTCTTCACTTATATCTTCGCCCACTTCATCGTCGCTATTGGACACACCATCACTATCAATGCTTAGAGGTAGTTCATTTCTTTAGCTGCACAAATTTCCTTCTACGAACACATCTCCTTCCAACTTATTTAACTCCGTCGCTCTCCTTACCCCATGTTCTGCACCACAATCTTTGCCATTATTATCATGTACACTGATTCTGGCCAACTCCGATATATACTCGTTTTCCCACTTGCTTTCGCTGTCCACTGACATAGTCACACAGTTGTTGCTATTCATCCTTTGAAAAAATTCCCACCACTTTAGAAATTCTTCTTTGCTTGATTGCTTGCTCCGGTAATCATTGTAATCGTTTATTGCTTTTCTATCACACATATTGGATGGTCCTGCAACCACTGTATCCGCCACTGATATGACCTTTACATTTGCGGACTTAAGTTTTCCGCTCCTTTTTCCTCGTTAGGTTGCCTGTTACCTTTCATTTTCATGTACATAGTTTGTTTGTATTGAGGTCGCTGATTTCCCCTTCCGTTCGATACATAACCACGCCCATTGCCATTGTTAGCGTTGCCTTCAAATTGTCGCATATCGCTTCTCTCTTGCCGATTCACCTGTCCTTCTCCTCTTCCATACAAATTATCTCCTCTGTATGGCCAGTTATTTGATTTACCATCAAGATGTCTGTCCCCGTACTTTTTATCCTCGTAGCCGTTTTCTCGGTGACCTTCCACATTGTATTCGTACATTTCGTTACACCAATCTAACCGCTCAAGTGAGTCTAAGAAATCATTAATCCTATCCCACTGGTTAACAACTAGTTTATCTTGTACTTGTCTCGGGAGTTTCTGCAATAATATTTCGATCTGCTCAACCTCTCCTACTGGTTGATCCAAATAACGCAATTTCTTTCGCATTGCGTTGCAAAAATCTCGCATCTTCCCATCACATCTGCCATAACGACGACAATTGTAAAAATAACTTTTCTCTGCATTGTGCAGACCAAAACTTTTCGCGAAATCTTCTCAAGAATTCATTGTAATCATTGCACTCTTCAGCCGCTTCACAGCTCCAAGAAAAAGCTTCGTCCTTCATTTTCCCTCTGACATAGCGAATCTTCTCTATATCCGACCATTTTAATGGTAAGTCTTTATCATAGATCTTTACAAAATCTGCAGGGTGAATATTTCCCTTCGGTTTAAACACTGCATCAGGTACCATCGGCGGATTATACGTATTCACCGTTCCCGTAACAACCGCGCTAGGTCGGCGTTCTACCTTTTCCAATCTTTCTTCTACCAGATTGAATCTAGAACCAATCTGTTCAATTTCAACTTCACCTATCTTTTGTCCTACTCCTTCATCAATCTGTTTTTTTTTTCAATTGAATGATACTGCCTGCAGTTTTTTGCTTAACCAAAATTATTTCTTCCCGACATTCTTTTTGATTTTCAAGCATGACTTCTCTGATGTTTCCGATAATGGCGTTTTGTCTTTCATTATTATCTGCTATATGTTGATCCAATATCCCGGCTACATGTTGTCTAACCTCTTCTTGGAAATGTTCTAATTCAGTCCGCACCTCTTACTTCCAATTTTCTTGAATTCTCTTCATCTCATCCCTCATAACCTGGAAACTTTCTTCATTCTTCTTTTGATTTGACACAATTTCTATTTTCTGTTCCTGAATTGCTCTTTCTTGATTTAACATAAGTTCTGCTTTCAATTCTTGGTTTGCTTTTTTTTAATTTAATATAATTTTTTCTTGATTTGACACAAGTTCCGTTTTCATTTCTTGCATTTAGATTTTTCTTTCTATAGCTTGATTTAATATCATTTCTTGGAGTTGCTTGAAACATGAACTAAACTGTTGGGGATCTACACTCCTTTCTAGAGAATCAGATGTTCGACTTAATTCTGGTGAGACTGCATCATTTACATAATTATCTCGCTCATCGTCGCTGTCCCTATCATTTAACCCATTACTGCTTTCAAATTACTCTGCAACCCCTTTTACCTCAGCATTAATGTTATGACTACTAGCCAATTCCGCTTGAACAGTATTACTATTACCACTTTGGACTCTAAATGCATCTTTATTATCAAAACTAACAATTCCCGAACTACCCGTCTGCCATTCTGACGTATTATTTTGGTCCTCACCCAAATCATTTTGCGCATCCGCTCTAATCAATTTAAAGCAACCGCTTTCCATCTTTGTAGCAAATTAAAATAATTCAGAAACAATAATAAATTTTACTACGTGGAATAAAAAAATTAAAAAAATAAATAAAAAAACCCGCTAGTATTCAACAATGACTGCTCTCAAATTTATACAGCACAACACCAATAGTACAACGCTGTATTGCAACGCCGATAATACTATGCACAGACTGGAATACTGGACAACAAAAACACAAAATTTCGTAGTATCTATAATGCATACATAAATGCACGACAGAAATACCAAAAATCCACTTGGTATAGCACTGCAAATAAGCAACCATGTACATGCAAAAACAAAACAAATAAAACCAATTCAGTACTTTACAGTTACGATATTCCTCGAAAAATGAATTTCCCCCTTATTATTTTGTTTTAAAAACTTGTATTATTGTTTTGTCTTAGCTGTAGTCTTCCACAGACGCCTATAATCTATTTTAAACATGGTACTACAATTTTACATTTATTAATTTAATTACTTTCTGACAATCTGTCTTTAATTAATTTGTTGCAAAGAGTAGTTCTTTCATCACCGTTACAGTTTAATTATAAATTCTGATTGTAAAGTCTTTACTTTTCGCAAGTTAGTTTCTAATAATTGAACTTTATTTTCTTGCTGACTCAGTGCTTGCCTTAATTGCAAATTGCTTTAATTGAAACGTTAATATTAAATGATACTTCTTCTTTTTGTTGAATATGAGACTGCAAGTCCAAAGAGAACTGGAATCTGTACTTGCCTATCTGCGCCGATCTGCTCCACGTAGTCCTAAGAAAATTCCTTGATGAACCGATCCTGGCAGTAGTTACCAAATGCAACACCCCTGTTTAATGTATTAATACATACTTCTGGCAGTTTGAGCCATATGCAACTTCTCAAACTGTATATATTAACCTTTAGGCATGCCGACTGATAGTTTTTTTTTCAATGCTTAATTTGCATTATGGGAGGTCAGCCCCATTTATGAAATAATTAATGCCTTTCTCTTCAAATTATTTTAAAATCAAATAATAGCACTTTACTATTATTAATGCCTTGGTTTAATTTCATCAAATTAAATTACAAACCCAACTTCACAGCTAATTTCTTAACTATCCACAGAGATTCTATATCTTGTTGAATTCAACGATAATATTCTATATTTACTACAGTATTATACACACTACTGTCTGCGAAAGCCATTTAGAATTAAATATTTTACATCTCTTTTTTTTTTTTTACAAATTATTTATAGTTAGGAAATTAACACACACACACAAATCAATTAGGAATTATAATTAACTACAGTATCTGCACCGTGTATAACAGATATGCTATAAGTTCACGCCTGTAACTCACGTATATCCTTATCCCAGGGATCAGGAGGGTCTTCCTCTTGCTCTTGGTATCCAATCCAGTACTACCATAGTCCATCTTTCATTCGCTATTGCGAGCAATATGACCGGCCCATTGCCATTTTTGGGTCATGACTCTTTCTAAGATGTCTGTCATTTTAGTTATCGAACGAATGTGCAATGCCCTTTTCCTGTCTCTTCTTGTAAGCCCTAGCATTGCTTTTTCGATATTTCACTGGGCAGTTCTCAGTTTTTGCTTCGTGTGACTATTTAGGGTCCAAGTCTGGCAGGCATATGTGAGGATCTGTAATACACATTGTTCAAATACCTGTTTTTTAAGATGTACTGGCATGTTAGATTTAAAAACTATGGAACTTTTTCCGTATGCTCTCCAGCCCAGCTTTATGCATCTGTAGATCTCAGGCTTTGATTCGCTATTCATATTGATCAGGTGACCAAGATAGATGTACTGATCTATGGACTCAATACCAGAATCTTTCGTGTCTGCCTAGTCTTTATCTTTTTCTGCCCATTTGTTTTGCATAAATTTGCTTTTGATATATTTATTTCAAAGCCCTACTTCACTGCAAGCTGCCTCTAGTTCATTTATCAGTTCTTAGAGCTCTTCCAGACTCTTTGAGAGTAAAAATATATATCATCAGCGAATCTTAGGTTGTTGTGACTTCTTCCATTTATTCTCTAACCTCGGTTTTGTCATTGGAATTTTTGTTCATTAGCCAACTTTAGGACTGATGTGAATAGCTTGGGGGATATAGAGTCTCCTTGTTTTACCCTCTCTTTCTACTGGGAACTCTTTGGTGGCTTCAGCGATGTTGACAAAGGCAGTGGAAGTGTGTATGTTGTACAGTATGTCGATATAGCCTGGAATTCACTCCTATGTTCTAGAAGGGCTTGCATGATTAGCTGAGTGATTGACTGAATCAAGAGCTTTTTCAAAATCGATAAAGGCCAAACAGAGTGGCATCTGGTATTCATTTGCTAGTACTTATTACTTCGTGGATGACTTAGATGTGATCTACTGTGATGAATCCTGACCTAAATGCCAGCCTGTTCAATTGGTTGCACTGTGTCCAAGGTGGAACTGATGCGGTTATTGATGACCTTTGTAAACACTTTGTATATGATAGGAAGGAGCCTGATTGGAGCGGTAGTTCTTAATATTGTAACGACTGCTCTTTTTGTGTAGCAACACAATCATTGCTTTGTTCCAGCTGGATGGGATATTTTTCACTCTTCGAGGCATTGTGAAAACACCTTAACTAGGTGTCTGTAGGTTGCTTCTCCAGTCAATTGGAGTACTATTACTATTATTCCGCGATTCACTAAAGGTGTTTGGTGGAGGGTGCATTGCACCTATCAGGAAAGGTAATGGTTTGGAAGGGATATACGGGATATGGCAGGTGGCGCCCATGGGCTATTGTGAGGAACATCCCAGCATTCGCCTGGAGCGATCTAGGGAAACCATGGAAAACCCAGATCAGGATGGCCGGAGTGCTTTATCGGAAGCTACTCCTGTCCGATTTTGTGTTTACTCGCCCGCTAAATCCTTTATATTCCACTCCCTAATCGCTCGTGGAAAAAATGAGTAGAGAAATGAATCGGTTTTGGCCCTGATTTCTCTTATCGTATTTTCGCGGTCATTCCGAGATATGAATGTTGCTGGTAGCAATATTTGTTTGCTGTCATTCCGAAATATGTCAGTCGAGAATTTTTCTATTAGCTTCCGTCGAGAGCAACGCCTTCAGTGCTCCAGGTCTTCCCAACCTAACTCCTTCAACATGGCACTTACGCTTTCCCTCCAACTATATATACCTGTCACGAATCGGGCGGCTCTTCTTTGGACAATCTCTAATGCCTCCATTAATCGCCTTTTGCTGGGGACCCCATACAGAGCAACAATATTCCAAGTGAGGCCTCACTAGTGACTTGTACGCAATCGATTTAACTTCCGGAGTGCATTGTTTTAAATTACGACCTAGAAATCGAAGCATACGATTTGCTTTCCCAATTACATTCTCGATATGCTCATTCCACGACAAATTATTACGAATTGTTACACCTAGGTATTTAGCGGAATCTACCGTTCTAAGGACAGTGCCATTAATTGTATATTCAAAGCTAAATGGTGTCACCTTTTTACTTACACAGCATGACTTGGCACTTTTCAGCGTTTAACTCAAACTGCCAATCTTTACACCACGCAATTATTTTCATAATATCGTCTTGTAACAAAGCGCAGTCTTCCTGGGTTGTGATTTCACGATAAATAATAGCATCATCGGCAAATAATCTTTTCATTCCCCTTATTATGTCGCACAAATCATTAATGTATATGAGAAACAACAAAGGCCCTATCACGCTTCCCTGGTGAACCCCGGACCTCACTTCGGCAAGTGATGAATGCTCACCGTCGAGAACTACACACTGTGTTCTGTCCTTCAAAAAGTCTGCAACCCAATCGCATATTTGTCTAAATATACCGTAACCGCGAAGTTTCCTAAGTAACCTAGTGTGAGGCACAGTGTCGAAAGCTTTTTTGAAGTCTAATAAAACTAAATCAACCTGGGATTGCTCATCTATAATACGGCTCAAGTGCGTGAATTAAAGAGGGCAAGTTGTGTTTCGCAGTACGTCAATAAATAGGCTGTCATAACCACTAGCTGATCCTGTTTTCATTTCGTGCACTGCCCTTCTAACTTCAGATGGGAGGACTTCAGGAATTGGTGAGTCTGGGCTTGATGTCATTAAAGGATTTTCATCTTGCTTGCTGTATAAGGACTGGTAGAAGTTCCTGATATGATCCAATACTTGCCGTTTTGTCTGTAATACGTTCGTTATCTTCATCTAAAGCTATTATTTGTTTCTTTCCTATCATTAATCTTTGTTTTGCTTTCTTATAGCCTTTCTTGTTCTCTATAACTGATCTGACCAGGTTTTCGTTATATTTCTTGATGTCGGCTGTTATTTCTTTTCTAATGGTTTTGCACAGTTCAGCATATTGAATTAGGTTTTTTTTCAGTTTTTACTTTCATTTTCCTTCGTTTATTCAGGAGAGTTTTTGTATCATTGCTATTTTTACTTAATTTGGTGGTTTTAACAGTTCCTGTAATTTCTATGGCTAATGTGTTAATAGTTGAAGCTAAATTTCCATTGGCGGTGGTAGCTAGTTTCTCCGATAGTGTGTGTTGCAAAATGTCTTTCATTTCAGTGAGATTGATTATATTTACTGATGCTTCATTGGTTCCTTGTATTAGCTTTCGCCTTTCCTGTTTTATGCAGATACTAAGATTCGCTCCGACCAGCCTGTGATCACTTCCGGTGTTGATTTATAACAGTGACGTCTTAAACAAAATGTCGGCTGTTGGACAGAATGTAGTCTATTTCATTTTTAGTTTTATGATCTGGACTTCTCCATGCCCACTTTCGACATTGATGTTTTTTTTTTTTTTTTTTTTTTTTTTAAATGTGTTAATGACGTGCATTTTTGTGTGCTCTTCAAACTGAACAAGTTGTTCCCCTCTGTCATTCCTTATTGTATTCCGAATTTATCGACCATAGTGTCTCCATGTTTCTTGGTGCATACAATGGCATTGAAGTCTCCCGTGATAATCTGGAAATGGCACTCTTTGCCCCTGTCGTGCAGTGTCGTGACATCATCATAGAAAGACTCTACTTCATCGTCTGAGTGCGAACTATAGTATTGGATCAATCTAGTTTCTTCGATAATATGAATTTTATTTGTAATATTAGCAGGTGTACTTAATAATAAGTACTTCTTCCTATGAACAAAAGTCTCCAGTTCTCATGAATTGACCAAATCAAAGGCTGGTTGTAGTCTGACTGTGGCCTACGGAAAATAGATCTAAGACTAGTTCATTGACTCCCCCCCACCCACTGTTCAGTGGGCATTGGTAGGGAACTCCTATATGCAGTAGTCACTAAATAACAATGAATAGTAACTGGTAGTTGTTTCTTATACATGTGATACATTATATTGCATTTAAGACTTCCATGGCTATTAGGTAAGTTGGTGTGAAGAAAATCATGTATTTATTTATATACTGATTTAATAATATACTTAATGCTTTCATAATTTTATATATCAATATGTGCTGTGTTGGTATGACTGTATATAACTCCTTAGCGATGTTTTGCAGTAATTGAATAAAAAATTGTTTTCTCTATTTCTTTACAGCTCAAAAGTTTGGTATCAACAAAAATATCCTGAGTTGTAAATATATATTACCCTATTGAAAGAGTTAATTGTTGGAAGTACTTTTATAAACTGATCTGACTGGAGCCATATGAGTACAGCTAATTAGAGCATCATGTCAGTGAACACGTCATCACAATATATAGTGCCCAAGTGTCTTCAATATTTCACCACTAGGGACCTGCTAATTACTCATGTTTTTAGTCATTTTAGTCTATCTCTAAATACACCTTTACATATTTGCCTAAACTGTGGGAAAATTTTCTCAAATCAATCAAAGTTGTTTTGCCACAATTTTGAAGAGAGCAGGGGAACTATATTTAAACCTGTCTTCATTAATTGAACTTGCTTGTGCATTCTGTGCAGACACCTTTTTGTCTTGGTGCTCTCTAATAAAACATGTGTTCACCCACACTTCAGCTATTTCAGCTCCTATATTTGTATGCACATATTATTCTGAAGAAATTGGTGATATGACAAAACTGTATTTTCATAAATCCATCAGCAGAACTTCACAAAAAAGGTAAGATAAGGCCTTACTATTTTATATTGATACTGCAGTTTTATTTTTGTTTATGTATTGTGATCAGATGATTTGCACTAAAATTGGAGTTAAGGCATAGTTGATTACCATTAGTTTAATCAAATGAGATATTAGTGGTTAATCCTAGTAGGTATAATTTTGTATCGTTGTCTGGGTGATTTGGAGTTGTAAGTGAACTATAACAAAATAGTAGGACAGTTCCAAAATACATTCTAAGAATAATACAAAGTCAGCTTCCTCAGTATCTAGTTTCAGTGTGGCATTGTTTGGAAACAAAGTCTTACTACTGAGATTTTTCCAAATAAAAAAAAAAGTAAAAATATGGTCACTAGACAAAAGTCAGATGGGGATTAGTTTTAGTAAGAAAGAAGTAGATATGTTTTATCTGTGTGAGCAGACATTTTAAGATGCTATGGATAACCAAATGTCCACTTACCCACACTGTGATTGAAATTCTTTTTGTTTTGGCTTAAGAAATTTTTGGAAGTTCCTATATATTTTCAATATCTTATTGTTAAGAAATACATCAACAATTTTTAATCAATTGACAGTAACTAATCTCTAAGTATTCAATAATCTGGATGAAAAAAGTCGTGTCCCCTAGTTTTTTTATTTAACTGAACTAAACTTTAAAAAATCCAGAAATATATTAAAACAACTCCAGATTTAATATTTTCAAATTTAACTGTTACAAGGCCTCAAAATTAATAGTTAGGTAGAAACCCTCTTACTATTTTTTTTACTAATGACCTGTTAACTTTTATGGATTAATAATTACTATAAATAAATAATTATTAAAATTGGTAAATATTCCTGCAACATAAAAACAATTCAGCTGTTGTCAGTAGGCTATAAAATTAATGAATAAATAAAATTAATGAATAGCTTTAAAGACAGTTCTCTGCTATTCAGCAGGTCCACCCATAGTGACAGCCCTCCATGTCTCCCTTTGCTGTGCCACTCTCTTAGTTTCTATATATCTCCCATTTATCATTGAATTATCCATAGTTTCCTTCCTTTTCTGACCTCATCTTTTCCCTCAGTTTACAGTATATATTGCATATGTCAATGTATGTAAGTTTGCATATAAAGTACAAGTGTGATGCAGATAGGCAGACAACAAATTAATAGTCTGATTAATATAGGAGTTCAGTATGATTAATAAAGTTTACATCTTTCTGTTAAGAGAGTCACGGTGTTTTATAAAATTTAATTCTTTTTCATTATGATTACTAGAATTTTATGCAGAATTCTCTTAACCATTTTAATTTGTTGCCCTTTGGACAACCAATTAGGTATAATCTCCACATATTCATATGAAGGAAATGGACCCTAACTATAGAGAACTTTTTCCCAATATAGCAGTGATTCTGAAGGACTACAGATTGTATGAGCTGAGTTTTATTAAGCCTGGTTTATTCAATAACTCAATATTTCACCGTGAGATAATCAATTAACCCTAAAGGTGCTAAAAATAAAAGTTTAAGAGCTGTAGTACTTATAAAATCTTATGTTTTGGAAATGTTTTTAATTAGTAACAATGTAAATTATTAACATGGATTTCCCCTATATATTTAGTTTATGTGTCACAGATATTTCTTTAATGGGATATATAATATAATTTCCCCCAGCTTCTTTATTTGATTTTATACAGTATATTATTTCCATAATATTTTAGAATTTAATATTTTGAGCATTGGGTTATTAGGACAGGGATGAATGAATTTTTATTTAACAGACCTTAGATCCAAATGTTATTCTTTGGTATTAATTTATGCTTGCTTATTGCATGTGCATATTTTGGTGTTCCTGATAGGAATAGATTTCTTTATAGAGCTTTGGTGAACTGGTAAACAGATATTTCCCAAAATATAGCTTATAAAAATGTGGTACCAAAATTTCAGGTCTAATTAATAATATCTTACAACAATAAATATATTATTATTTATATTATGAATATCAGAACCCCCTACCCGAAGAAGAAATTTACAGACACATTTTGAAACTCAAAAATAACAAAACATCAGGTGAGGACGGCATGGTAGCAGAACTGCTGAAGAACTGTAGGACCCAAAACTTTAAAAGAGATTATGGAAATAATACAAGAAATTTGGAGAAATGAAAAGGTACCTAGCAGACTGGAAATAGTGCACTTATCCACCCACTTTTCAAAAAAGGAACTAGAACTGACGTGAATAACTATAGAGGGATTTTGCTACTACCAGTAATATACAAGATATTATCCACTGTCTATTGAAAAGATCTCAAGAAGAACTGGAAAAAAAACATTAGTGACCTACAAGCAGGAATTCAGACCTGGAATATCATACACAGAACAGATACACAACCTGAAAAGTGTACTGAAATTTATGACACTTTGAAGTAGACCAATAGTCTGCTGTGTTTGTTGACTTTAAAAGAGCATATGATTCCATAGATTGGCAATCCTTGTTTACTATCTTAAAAGAAAGTATTTTAGATGACAAAACCAGAAGATTGATAGAACGGACACTAACAGAAATCATATCCAAAGTTAATTAATGGGTGAAATATCTGAACCATTCGAAATTAGAACAGGAAGTAAGACAGGGAGATGGATTGTCACCACTACCTCTTTAACATTGTATTAGATAAAGTAATGACAGAATGGGAAAAGCAGAAAACTTGTGGGCACCCTTAAAAATTGGAACTAAAGGACTATACATATCATATCTGACATTTGCTGACGACCTAGCAATCATAACAGACAAAGAAGAAATGGCCATCAGGTAACTAGAAATCCTCAAGGAATGCGCAGAAAAAACAGGATTACAAATTTAATTTGGAAAAAAACAGAATTTATAGGAAAAAAATAGAAACACAAAAACTAAGGACAAAATATGGTGAAATCAACAGGGTAAAACAGTTTAAATATCTAGGATGACATCATAGAACCAACATGACTAGAAGGGAAAGCACAAGAAGCAAGAGTACAGAAGATGAAGAAAGCAATGGGGTTAGTACAAAATATTTACAAACAAAAATGTATTTCAGACAACACCAAAATAAGACATTATAATACGGTCATTAAGATAGCAGTTACATACACAAGTGAAACATTAGCAATGAACACAAAAAAAGCAACAGAACAAATCAAGAAAGAAGAAAGAAAAAATTATCAGAAAAATCCTGGGATCCAGAGTGTATGAAGATGGACAATATTGAATTCAAACTACAAAAACTACAGAGAAAGTATCAAACATTGATTCAGTCATGAAGGAAAAAATGGCTGAAATTTTATGGACATCTGAGTAGACAACTGAAGACAAATTTTACAATACACAAACTAAAACACCACATTGCTGAAGAAGGTGGATAAAGACCTTAAATCTTCAGTCGTTGCTAAGGGAGATGTCACAGACCGAGAGATTTTTAAAAAGAAAGTGAACATGTGGGAACTTATTTCAGAGAAAAAAAAGGAAGAGATCTAAATGGGTCAGGACTGCTGAAGAAAAGAAAACCGCTAGTGAAAGGATGATAAAAGTATTGGTCTGACAAGAAGAACATCCCAAAGAGGACCTGAACGCATCCAGTTAGGATTGCTTATTGTTCTCCATTATGGGGACATATGAGAACAATAATGTATCATGTGGTATATAATAGATTAAAGAAAAGTAAAGAAGAAAATTATGAAAAGCTTTAGATAAAAAATTTATTTTTGTTGTTAGTAGAAACAAAAAATATACTCATCAAGGTGGTAATAAAAAAGAATTATGGAAATATTGCTAAATTCAGTTGCTATTTTTCTGTGGGTGTTAGTAATCAAAAAGTGATTTAAATTGTCAGCTCTGTAATGAAAACCCTTCCCTTACCTCCATACTTCTGAAAGCCAGTTGCTTTTTCTAATTTTTGTGGGTATCAGTTTTGCTTTCTGTTGCGATAGCTTTGTATTGATTTACTTATTTTTAAAGTGATTCAAGGTTGCATATAGAGGCCACTCTGTGTGTCAATTAGTTAGTCTCTGTTTGAATGACATTATGTAATGTACTGGCTTAAGTAATGGCTTAGGCTGAATTCCTCTTAGTTTAACTATTACTAATTCACCATTTTTTAACTGACTTTATATGAACAACTTAAGGTTTATGGTGACACAATTAATATCACTTAAACATAATTTGTAATTGTTTTACTAACAATATTAATAGTCAAATTCTTATTTGACAAGGGAGCTGCAGCTGACATCTAGGTGGGAATTAAGAATACTACAAAAAAGGGCCATCTTAGTATGATAAAACATTTTAGACTAATGGCATTTTGTTTGTGTCTACTGAGAAGGGAATCAAAGCAAAAGGCATAAACTGTAAATATCTTGGCATATTATTTAAAAGGATATTAGTAGAGACTCACTGAGAAAATGTAACTTAAAGTGTGAAAGATGATAGGGGAGAATAAACCTGGGAAGGAAAGTCATTACTTAAATCTGGCAGTATAATATGGGACAAATATTATTGGCACTGAGTTGATTGGGAGGAGCCTGTGGAGAGCAAGTAGATTTGTCTGTTTAAATTGGCTTAAAAATACTCGGTAACTAATACTATGAAGGAGTTATTTTATTATTTAATGGAAGCTATTGGGATGAAAAATAGAATAGTTTACAATGGCATGTGTAAATATTAGGGGACTAGGGCACTACATATCAATGATGATGGTGTTGATACACCAAATATACACAAACAGTACAAACAATAATTATTGTGCATATAATCCTTCCTCAACAGAAGAATACGCCAGGCACAATGTGGAGGCTATTACCAAAGTGCTGCGATTGGTAGCATTTCTTCTTTTGTTATCAATCCAAGGATTTATTTATGGTAATTATTTATATATGCTAATTTTCTGCATTCCTTTTTAATTCTGTGCAGCTTTTGTATTTCAGTTCATTTATAATTTGTTTTATGAAGCTTCATCTTCCTCTTCCTCTGTGGAATTGTTCCTTCTATCTTTCCTTCAAGAATCACCTTATACAGCTTTTCCTCTGTAGTTTTTTCCTTCCAGGATCACCTTAAGCATACCACTGAGTCACCAAGCTTAGCTTAGAATCTTTTCTCTTCTTTTCTGTATATCCTTAAAGAAACTTACTTCCTCCAAATAACTTCTAAATACATCATCATTCGTGACACAATTTTCAGCATTTGCCTGTAGCACCAGACCTCAAATGCATCCTGTCATTATCTTCCCACCATCCCTGAAGTACTTGATTATTTCCAAATAGGAATTCTTCCCACATTTTTATTGTATCTTTTTGTTTATATAAATGTTCTTCCTTTGAATTCTATATTCCATTACTTTTCTATCTAACATTACTGAAAAATATTTTGGCAGTTAACAAAGAGAATTTGTAGGGCATGTTTAAAATTGAAAAAAAGTCAGGGAGTGGGAGTAAAAGGTTGACGACAATATACCCAAACTTTAAAATATTAATACACAATGTATACAAATATACCACTTACTGAAACTAGGTGGTAAATGAAAGTATTTTTAATAGTAAAGAAAATAAATTGTAACACATGAAGATATATAACTATAAGCACTGCATCTCGTGAATAATGGCCTATATTTGGTGATGATTTGTTACTTGTAACTCATATGATATTTGAAAAGAATGAGTACTACTAGTTAAAAAGAATCACCTATGTTATTAGTTGTTAAAGCTGTGTTTGACCATATTTCTGAAATATGTTTTCTTTGCATATCAAAACAAATGTCTTGTTTTTATTTCTAGAGATTATTATGACTGTCAGTGTAACAATCACATTTACGAGGAGGAACTACCTACTGCTGAGCAGAAAGTGATTCATTCAGGTGAAAGGTCATTTTCCTGTGATGTTTGTGGAAAGTCTTTCACTCGTTCTGGGAATCTTAAAACCCACAAGAGGACTCATTTAGGCGAACGCCCATTTCATTGCAAAATTTGTGGAAATCTTTCACACAGTCTGGGCATCTTAAAACTCATAATCGGATTCATTTGGGTGTACGTCCATTTTCTTGTGACTTTTGTGGAAAATCTTTCACTCTTTCTGGGAATCTTAAAACTCATAAGAGGATTCATTTAGGTGAACGCCCATTTCATTGTAAAATTTGTGGAAAATCTTTTTCAGAGTCTGGGAATCTTAAAACTCACAAGAGGATTCATTTAGGTGAGCGCCCATTTCCTTGTGAATTTTGTGGAAAGACTTTCACTCGTTCTGGCGATCTTAAATCTCACAAGAGGAGTCATTTTGGTGTTCGCCCATTTCATTGTGAATTTTGTGGAAAGACTTTCACTACTTCTGGGAATCTTACAACCCACAAGAGGATTCATTTAGGTGAACGCCTATTTCCTTGCGAAATTTGTGGAAAATTTTTCACAGAGTCTGGTTATCTTAAAACTCACAAGAGGATTCATTCAGGTGAGCGTCCTTTTCCTTGTGAATTTTGTGGAAAGACTTTCAATCGTTCTGGGGATCTTAAAACTCATAGGAGGACTCATTTAGGCGAGCGCCCATTTCATTGTGAAGTTTGTGGAAAATGTTTCACACAGTCTGGACATCTTAAAAGTCACAAACGGATTCATTAATGTGAATAGTCATTTTCATTTCAAGTTTATGGAAAATATTTTAGGGAGTATGGAATTCTTCCAATATATAGGAGGATTCATTTAGATGGATGCCCATTTTCCATTTAATTTTTGTAGAAAACGTGTAACATCAACTGGAAATCCTAAAAGGGGTAAGACAATTCACTGGTAGAACGGCACTTTTCTAACGATCCTTGTTGAAAATCGTTTACACACTCTGCACTCTTGAAGGGCAAAGGAGAATTCGTTTATTTTTCTGGAAATCATAAAATACATGACACAATTTATTTGGATGAACATCCCTTTTGTAGCAATATCTGTAGATATTCTTTTAAGTAGTATGGTAACCTAGAAACATTGAGAAAATTATCATTCCATTGATATATCTCAGTAGAAACAATATAAAACTTTCAGGAAGGTACAAATGGCATCAGAATATATCTGTTATGAAGTATTTATTATGGAATAAGTTGTTCTTCCATATGAAGTTTGTAAATAAAATCATTATAGCGTCTAGAGGAAATCATATGGAATAGATAATGCTTTCCATTAATTTATTGCTTCACAATTCAGTGAGGTTTATATCATGGTGGAAATAAAATTTGTTTCATATTGATTGATGTTCTTGTGTGAAATTATTTATTTGTACAGGTATTAGTGTTATCTGACATTATATCTAAATTATGATTTTTGTGGTATGATGATTAATTTATTGTGTAGTAACTCTGTTACAAAGCATTTTTTTTTATTGTTAAGTGTAATACATCCTCTAAAACTATCAAACAGATTTTCTGTGATTTGCAATATCATACAGCTGATGTAAATATTGAATATATCATTAGCGCTAAAAATACTATTTGAATTGTACTAAATAAATTAGTTTTGCTATTGTTTTAATATATCTTATATATATTTTTTGATAAAATTATTTAAAATATTGTATGAGAACTACATATAACGTTTGTAGGATATTTATTTAATTAATGTAGTAAATGTCTGTTAGTTCATACATTGTCAGAACATGACTTGCAGCCTGTTCTGAGTTTCTTGTGGAATGAAAGGTATTTGTCTGTATCTTTAATGTTGAAATAATTACTAAAAATAGTTGTGGGGTTGTTACAGTGGATTTTGAGGGGTATAAAATTTTATGTCTCTATGTTTACCACAGATCGAAAAATATATGTATATTAAATATTGTTCAGGCATTTAAATTCATTCTATTTTGTGTTTTCATCCTAATATTTAGAAATATTAGTTTGTTGTTGTTTTATTTTCAAATATATTCAAGAATAAACTTTACTCAATAGTAAGAATATTCATAGATTCGTATACCTTTCATAGATTTCAAAATTAGCCTTACTTGGTTACATACATGCCCTAATTGGTTTTAAAGGTATATTATTAGCTGTTAGTTTTGTGCTTCAAATGTAGTTCTATCAAATTATTTTTGAAATAAATGTCATTTACTAAGTATATAGTACTTACATTATTGTAGTAATGTTTTATTTACCTCTTTTTTCCCATGGCCGTACCACCCTGGGGATCCCCACAACTAATAAGAAACCATGAGAGACCATTTTAACAATTAGAGTTTCAGCAGAGACCAAATATCGATCTCTTTTGTGTATTACCTATTCAGCAGTTTTGATTTAGTGGGTTAATGTTGGATGTTACGTATATATATTTACGTAAAATCCAGATGGTTGAAATCAAGAGATCAAGCTGCTTTGTACCATTCACAACTGTAGGAGCATTGTCATAAAATAAGCTCTTTGTACCAACAATAATAACAATTACAGTATCTCTAATACAATAATAATAATGATGCCATATATTTTAGATTATTTGAATTTTGTACAGCTGTGTTCACAGAATACGTTCAGTTTTTTAGTACTGAAGATTTAATTTTGTTCCAACAACTCAACAGAATAAATGGTAGATAGATGAACTGTAATTATTTGTTTCTCTGGGTCAAGATACTTCTGCCTTTATTTATTAATTCAGTTAATCTCAGAATCACTGCTGAAAGAAGATTACCTTGAGTTTAGTATTTCTTCAACCTAGTTTCCCCATTCACAGTTTAATATGAATGTACAAGGAACCTTATTAATCATATTGTAGGAGCTATTGGCATATTTTGTTATTGAAGTGATTGATGTAAGTGAGATCCAAACAAAACAATTCTTGTAAAAATATGCCGTTTCCAGGACTTATATATGGTGACAAAAAAGTATGGTATCTTGTCCATATCCAAATCTATTCTTTGCAATATTTATTAACAACACTTTCTAAAACAGAATGGTTTCTCTCTGGGTTATAGAAAAACAATTCTGATGACTTGGTTATCATGTACGTCATGTTTTAGTAGACCTTTATAAATACCTTAAAGTGTTGCTTTATCAAATATAGTAATACATAAAAGCAACGATTTTCCTCGCACTTTTTCCAGTTCAACAGGTCTTAGAATAAATAATTTATATTGTGACTTCCATTTCAGTAACAATTATAACATTATAATGGCCCCGTAATTTGATCTATAACACAGAGAAACTATTTTGTTGATTTGGCTCATATCAAGTTCTCATAATTTTTTGTCATTAGATATTTTTACATTAATTGTTTCGGTGGCATTTCATTTCTTTTCTTAAGTTGATCGCTTATTCTGAATAGTCGCTCGAACGGAATGATTCCATTCGATAATCAGCAAATAAGAATATTTCAGAATTGAAGATGCCCATTCTCTGAAAACAATGGAGTTGCGCTAGTAAACAATTGCCGCTGGTTTAAATACTACTACAAGTAAATTGGCGAGTAATTTCTAAACTAAAGCATAGGAACAAAGTACAATTTCAGATATTAGTCAAAAATTTTGATCTCCATGCATTAATGAAATCAAAGGCATATAGTATTATCCAGAGCAACGCAATTAACGCGCAAAATATTTTTAAAAAAAATCATTGTTTTGGGATTGTAATTAAATTAAATCATGGAGAAAAAAAAATGAATATTAGACTTTTTTTTATAATTCGGGTTATGAAACCATACATCCTGTTTCTAGGGATTACTGCTATATATAGTGGAAATTGTGGTCGATCTTTTTTTAATATAGATATTTAGAACTTATTTGTTTCTAGACTTTTCTTTAATGTGGGGCGTTAACTTTTATTTATGTTCCTAATGTCAGCTTTCTACACTACGGGAAGTACTTTAGTGTTTTGATGGACCACAGTTAGTTATTGGGTGACAAAATCAGCTGAATTTTGTGTATGAATGACATCTTGAACTAAGAAAAGTAACGAAATATAATTCTGTATGATAGCTGACAGTCTACACGTAACAGAAATTCAGACCTGTAGCGTCATTACGATCGAAGGAATTGGGATACAAAACAGCCCGCATCGCTTCAAGAAAGTGAATGGGCAGTGCCGCCGTTGACTCGACCTTGGCAGATACCAGATAAAAGTAGAAGAGATACACATGCCCGCGTAAAAATACTCAAGAAGAACTACATTTTTTGTTGCAGTTTCCGTCGCCTTTCTTTCTACATTGCCATGGAATGATGTTTTGTTTATTTTTTTGGTACTTAATATGTTTTCCTTAGCTCACTGATTCCACTTTGTGCATTGAAAATCGCTTGAAAAACTTTTACGATTAGCTTCGTAAAGTTTATTATTGTACAACGTTATTTCACACCAAACATTGAACTTGAAATATTGCTTCATTGACACGCTCCCTCCTCCGCAAACAATGTGCGTGCACCTTGGGTGACCAGTCTCGGTATCCATAGAATTAACTGTTACTGTGAGTGAATCAGAAGTAACTTTCAAAGTAAGCACAGGAAAAAAAAAATTAAGTTGATAACTAGTTTGCTGGTCTCTATGCATAAAATAAATCTGTGCATACATCATCCAGAGGGAAGCAATTAATATGCAAATATGCAAGTTTGGAGTTTTCATTCAATAATCACAGGGAAACTCATCAATATCAGTATGAATTATGGAGGAAGGAATATATGGAGACGAAATAACACTAAATCTATGAAACCTCATACAAAAACTCGTCTCCTACTGCGCATGCGTAGTGGCCATAAGAATAACCCCAAAACATTGTGCTGTTTGCGTTGTGTCTGCTGTTGAGAACATTTAATTTTCTAATTTTCTAAAGTTTTCTATAATGCCAAGTTGTGTTACATTTGATTGCACAAACCGACAAGATAGGAAAAAACCTCTAATAACGTTTCATAATTAAGTCACATTGTAATTATTGTTCTTGAAGTGTCTGACAGGTAACTGCAACATTAGGGTCAATCGTTATTATAAATTTCTTCATTGCTCTCAATAGGATAATGTCGTTCTCAAATATTTGTTGGTATAGTGTAGACAATCAGCATTTGTTACTACTTTGCATATAAAAGGCAAACCTTATTGTAAACAAATGTTGGAAGCCTAATTTAAGCGGGTTAAGTTTACAATGCGATACAATGAATATGTGTATTCTGCATGCTTTATTCAAGTTCAGTTTACACTGAAAGCGTATGATGAAATTAATTGCGATAATTTGCGCTGTGCGAACTTTGAAACATGATGAAGCAAACATTTTTGTTACCAGAAATTTAGTTCGCGATGCATTTCATGTTTTTTAGTGTTTCTACATAATTTGATTTTGAAGTGACAATATTAATGGAAATGTGGGTAGGTTGAAATGCAGCCTGTGCCAGAATGGACCAACAATTTATTATTAGTTGTCAGTAATTTCACCATAAACACCATGCTAGTGACACAACGTGTATCGCAATGAATACTACTCCCATTTAAGCTTCTGACTTTTGGAGACAGCATATCTCGAGAACTAAACGAGATATCGAAAATTTTTGTTGTTTACTTTCAATTTCTATCGTCGTGTTACATAACAATCTATCATCAAATTGACTTTAGGGATACTTTTCTTCTGAATTTCAACCTAAAACCCCTCTCTTTTGAGACAGTATGTCACGAGAACTAAGCGAGATTTCGAAAAATTTTATTCTTTAAATTTGATTTATCTCGTCGTGTTGCATATGAATCTAATACCAAATTTGACGTTAGGGAAATGTTTCTTTTAAATTTCAACCCAAAACACTTCATTTTTGAGATAGTATATCTCGAGAACTAAGCAGGATTTATATATATAAAAAATCATCATTTTTGGTCTGTCTCGTCGAGTTACATAATAATCCATCATTAAATTGAGGTCTCACGATTGTCGTATGATTCCCTTGAGGTTTTTGTGCCTATCCCCCGTTTATCTATGGCCAATCAATATGGCGACCTCCCCACCCCACTTCTTTCTACCCAGCTTCACTCCAGTGCGTGGTGAATGTTCCTTGCACCGTCTCCATATATTACTTCCTCCATGGTATGTACATGTTTCCATTTCAACAATGCCCCCTTTTCTGTAAACAATTGATATGCGCCGTAGCCAAGCAATGCAGTTTGCCGTTGGTTTATCTATCACCATAAGTAAATAAGTAGTAACTTCCAAAATAAACATAGGAACAGAATGAAATTTATCTTTCATTAATCTTACTGTTCTCTGTGCATTATAACGAATCACAGGTATATAACTTCATTTAAAACAAATTTATTAAACTGCAAATATGTGCTAGAAATTTTCATGTTTTTATTGTAATTAAATAAATATGGAGAAAATCACCAAAGTGTCTTCTTATGATTTACTTATGAAACCATATAATTGCACCAAATATCTTGTTGTGGGACTACTGGAAGTACAGTAGAATTTATTTCTCGGGTTGTATCCGAGGTTTTTTTTTTTTTTTATTAGTATTTATTTTACTTTCACTAACTTCGAAAGTAAGGAAAGGAAGGAAATAAAATTTAATACTCCCGGGATTTCTGCCGGTTAATTGATTTATTTAGTTATTTTAACGACGTTTCGGCAACTGCAACGATGGCAGTTGCCGAAACGTCGTTAAAATAACTAAATAAATCAATTAACCGGCAGAAAACCCGAGAGTTATTTATTTCAACAATACGCCGGAAAAACTAAAATGTCATATTAAAATTTAATACATTAGTTAATCTTAGGAAGCTCCGTCTACAATGAAAATCTAAGGTATTAGTACTTATTAGGGTGGAAATCC
>JARYHS010006964.1:13483590-13508939 GCA_031002005.1 Vandiemenella viatica | reverse complement strand
TTTTAAAAAATTTTGCGCGTTAATTGCGTTGCTCTGGATGATACTATATGCCTTTGATTTCATTAATGCATGGAGATCAAAATTTTGACTAATATCTGAAATTGTACTTTGTTCCTATCCTTAGTTTAGAAATTACTCGCAATTTACTTGCAGTGGTATTTAAACCAGCGGCAATTGTTTACAGCGCACTCTGATTGTTTTCAGAGAATGGGGCGTCTTCAATTCTGAAATATTCTTATTTGCCGATTATCGAATGGAATCATTCCGTTCGAGCGACTATTCAGAATAAGCGATCAACTTAAAAAGAGAAATGAAAGGCCACTGAAACAATTATTGTAAAAATATGTAATGACAAAAAGTTATGAGAACTTGTTATCAGCCAAATCAACAAAATAGTTTCTCTGTGTTATAGATCAAATTACGGGGCCATTATAAATGTTATAATTGTTACTGGAATGGAAGGCACAATATAAATTATTTATTCTAATACCTGTTGAACTGGAAAAAGTGCGAGGAAAATCGTTGCTTTTATGTATTGCTATATTTGATAAAGCAACACATTTAGGGTATGTATAAAGGTCTACTAAAACATGACGTACATGATAACCAAGTCATCAGAATTGTTTTTCTATAACCCAGAGAGAAACCATTCTGTTTTAGAAAGTGTTGTTAATAAATATTGCAAAGAATAGATTTGGATATGGACAAGATACCATACTTTTTTGTCACCATATATAAGTCCTGGAAACGGCATATTTTTACAAGAATTGTTTTGTTTGGATCTCACTTACATCAATCACTTCAATAACAAAATATGCCAATAGCTCCTACAGAATGATTAATAAGGTTCCTTGTACATTCATATTTAAACTGTGAATGGGGAAACTAGGTTGAAGAAATACTAAACTCAAGGTAATCTTCTTTCAGCAGTGATTCTGAGATTAACTGAATTAATAAATAAAGGCAGAAGTATCTTGACCAAGAGAAACAAATATTACATTTATCTATCTACCATTTATTCTGTTGAGTTGTTGGAACAAAATTATACTCTTCAGTACTAAAAAACTGAACGTATTCTGTGAACACAGCTGTACAAAATTCAAATAAGTTAAAATATATGGCATCATTATTATTATTATTATTAGAGATACTGTAATTGTTATTATTGTTGGTACAAAGAGCTTATTTTATGACAAATGCTCCTACAGTTGTGAATGGTACAAAGCAGCTTGATCTCTTGATTTCAACCATCTGGATTTTACGTAAATATATATACGTAACATCCAACATTAACCCACTAAACTGCTGAATAGGTAATACACAAAAGAGATCGATATTTGGTCTCTGCTGAAACTCTAATTGTTAAAATGGTCTCTCATGGTTTCTTATTCGTTGTGGGGATCCCCAGGGTGGTACGGCCATGGGAGAAAAGAGGTAAATAAAACATTACTACAGTAATGTAAGTACTATATACTTGTAAATGACATTTATTTCAAAAATAATTTGATAGAACTACATTTGAAGCACAAAACTAACAGCTAATAATATACCTTTAAAACCAATTAGGGCACTGTATGTAACCAAGTAAGGCTAATTTTGAAATCTATGAAAGGTATACGAATCTATGAATATTCTTACTATTGAGTAAAGTTTATTCTTGAATATATTTGAAATTAAAACAACAACAATCTAATATTTCTAAATATTAGGATGAAAACACAAAATAGAATGAATTTAAATGCCTGAACAATATTTAATATACATATATTTTTCGATCTGTGGTAAACATAGAGATATAAAATTTTATACCCCTCAAAATCCACTGTAACAACCACACAACTATTTTTAGTAATTATTTCAACATTAAAGAAACAGACAAATACCTTTCATTCCACAAGAAACTCAGAACAGGCTGCAAGTCATGTTCTGACAATGTATGAACTAACAGACATTTACTACATTAATTAAATAAATATCCTACAAACGTTATATGTAGTTCTCATACAATATTTTAAATAATTTTATCAAAAAATATATATAAGATATATTAAAACAATAGCAAAACTAATTTATTTAGTACAATTCAAATAGTATTTTTAGCGCTAATGATATATTCAATATTTACATCAGCTGTATGATATTGCAAATCACAGAAAATCTGTTTGATAGTTTTAGAGGATGTATTACACTTAACAATAAAAAAAATGCTTTGTAACAGAGTTACTACACAATAAATTAAATCATCATACCACAAAAATCATAATTTAGATATAATGTCAGATAACACTAATACCTGTACAAATAAATAATTTCACACAAGAACATCAATCAATATGAAACAAATTTTATTTCCACCATGATATAAACCTCACTGAATTGTGAAGCAATAAATTAATGGAAAGCATTATCTATTCCATATGATTTCCTCTAGACGCTATAATGATTTTATTTACAAACTTCATATGGAAGAACAACTTATTCCATAATAAATACTTCATAACAGATATATTCTGATGCCATTTGTACCTTCCTGAAAGTTTTATATTGTTTCTACTGAGATATATCAATGGAATGATAATTTTCTCAATGTTTCTAGGTTACCATACTACTTAAAAGAATATCTACAGATATTGCTACAAAAGGGATGTTCATCCAAATAAATTGTGTCATTTATTTTATAGTTTCCAGAAAAATAAACGAATTCTCCTTTGCCCTTCAAGAGTGCAGAGTGTGTAACGATTTTCAACAAGGATCGTTAGAAAAGTGCCGTTCTACCAGTGAATTCTCTTACCCCTTTTAGGATTTCCACTTGATGTTACACGTTTTCTACAAAAATTAAATGGAAAATGGGCATCCATCTAAATGAATCCTCCTATATATTGGAAGAATTCCATACTCCCTAAAATATTTTCCATAAACTTGAAATGAAAATGACTATTCACATTAATGAATCCGTTTGTGACTTTTAAGATGTCCAGACTGTGTGAAACATTTTCCACAAACTTCACAATGAAATGGGCGCTCGCCTAAATGAGTCCTCCTATGAGTTTTAAGATCCCCAGAACGATTGAAAGTCTTTCCACAAAATTCACAAGGAAAAGGACGCTCACCTGAATGAATCCTCTTGTGAGTTTTAAGATAACCAGACTCTGTGAAAAATTTTCCACAAATTTCGCAAGGAAATAGGCGTTCACCTAAATGAATCCTCTTGTGGGTTGTAAGATTCCCAGAGTAAGTGAAAGTCTTTCCACAAAATTCACAATGAAATGGGCGAACACCAAAATGACTCCTCTTGTGAGATTTAAGATCGCCAGAACGAGTGAAAGTCTTTCCACAAAATTCACAAGAAAATGGGCGCTCACCTAAATGAATCCTCTTGTGAGTTTTAAGATTCCCAGACTCTGAAAAAGATTTTCCACAAATTTTACAATGAAATGGGCGTTCACCTAAATGAATCCTCTTATGAGTTTTAAGATTCCCAGAAAGAGTGAAAGATTTTCCACAAAAGTCACAAGAAAATGGACGTACACCCAAATGAATCCGATTATGAGTTTTAAGATGCCCAGACTGTGTGAAAGATTTTCCACAAATTTTGCAATGAAATGGGCGTTCGCCTAAATGAGTCCTCTTGTGGGTTTTAAGATTCCCAGAACGAGTGAAAGACTTTCCACAAACATCACAGGAAAATGACCGTTCACCTGAATGACACTTTCTGCGCTCAGCAGTAGGTAGTTCCTCCTCGTAAATGTGATTGTTACACTGACAGTCATAATAATCTCTAGAAATAAAAACAGACATTTGTTTTGACATGCAAAGAAAACATATTTCAGAAATATGGTCAAACACAGCTTTAACAACTAATAACATAGGTGATTCTTTTTAACTAGTAGTACTCATTCTTTTCAAATATCATATGAGTTACAAGTAACAAATCATCACCAAATATAGGCCATTATTCACGAGATGCAGTGCTTATAGTTATATATCTTCATGTGTTACAATTTATTTTCTTTACTATTAAAAATACTTTCATTTACCACCTAGTTTCAGTAAGTGGTATATTTGTATACATTGTGTATTAATATTTTAAAGTTTGGGTATATTGTCGTCAACCTTTTACTCCCACTCCCTGTTTTCAATTTTAAACATGCCCTACAAATTCTCTTTGTATAACTGCCAAAATATTTTTCAGTAATGTTAGATAGAAAAGTAATGGAATATAGAATTCAAAGGAAGAACATTTATATAAACAAAAAAGATACAATAAAAATGTGGGAAGAATTCCTATTTGGAAATAATCAAGTACTTCAGGGATGGTGGGAAGATAATGACAGGATGGATTTGAGGTCTGGTGCTACAGGCAAATGCTGAAAATTGTGTCACGAATGATGATGTATTTAGAAGTTATTTGGAGGAAGTAAGTTTCTTTAAGGATATACAGAAAAGAAGAGAAAAGATTCTAAGCTAAGCTTGGTGACTCAGTGGTATGCTTAAGGTGATCCTGGAAGGAAAAAACTACAGAGGAAAAGCTGCATAAGGTGATTCTTGAAGGAAAGATAGAAGGAACAATCCACAGAGGAAAAGGAAGATGAAGCTTCATAAAACAAATTATAAATGAACTGAAATACAAAAGCTGCACAGAATTAAAAAGGAATGCAGAAAATTAGCATATATAAATAATTACCATAAATAAATCCTTGGATTGATAACAAAAGAAGAAATGCTACCAATCGCAGCACTTTGGTAATAGCCTCCACATTGTGCCTGGCGTATTCTTCTGTTGAGGAAGGATTATATGCACAATAATTATTGTTTGTACTGTTTGTGTATATTTGGTGTATCAACACCATCATCATTGATATGTAGTGCCCTAGTCCCCTAATATTTACACATGCCATTGTAAACTATTCTATTTTTCATCCCAATAGCTTCCATTAAATAATAAAATAACTCCTTCATAGTATTAGTTACCGTCAAATGGGGATACTTTGACCAATATTTTCAATTTATATGCAATATCAGAACATACATAAACATTTTCATCAAACTAAATATGGCATTTTGGGGGCTAGGCATATACCTACTGAATGATATACCAAACTTTATTTAAAAGCATATATATCAAGAGAAATAATTTTTATTGTCACCAGTCAAAGTTAACCTATGGTTGGGGTAACTTTGACTGCTTCCACAGAATTAATAAAAACTACTTACCTGGTCAAAATATCCCCAGCAGGAGTGTAAATTGACCAACAATATCATATGTAAACATGAATTAAAATTTCCCAAAAAAATTAATGAACCACTATGAGGCTACAGCATAATTATTGTAAGCCGTATACCATTTATAGTAATATACACAGGTATTTAACTAATTATGAACTAAATGAAAACTGAACTAGCAGTAATTCTCCATATATTCAATTTACAGAAAGCCTTCAAGTTCTTTTTCTGAGAAACGTAAACCACGCTTCAAAACATCTGGTTTACTAAGAATGACAGATATTTGCTCAAGTGATATGAAGCTTTCATCTAACACTTCTGGCCATACAAACTTTCCTTAGAAACCTAACCAGAAATTCTGTGCCATTTGTCTCTTGGATTTCACCCACAAAGTATTTGTGGGTCTTGTGTGTTGTTGGCACACGAACAATCACAAAATCATTGGTTTTAACACTTTGTGGAATTGTACTTTAACTCCCCAGAACTCCAGCAGTGTCATCAGCCATTCTGTCTACATTATCATCATATGTGAAAAACAAATAAAATAAAATAACCTAGGTGGGCTTGGGTACGTTCAGAAATATCCGTGAAAGAGCTGCTCGAACTTTTTCGTAATTTTCGGTCAAAGTAAGACATGGAGTCAAAGTATCCCCACTTCACGGTACCGAGTGTTTTTAAGCCAATTTAAACAGACAAATCTACTTGCTCTCCACAGGCTCCTCCCAATCAACTCAGTGCCAATAATATTTGTCCCATATTATACTGCCAGATTTAAGTAATGACTTTCCTTCCCAGGTTTATTCTCCACTATCATCTTTCACACTTTAAGTTATATTTTCTCAGTGAGTCTCTACTAATATCCTTTTAAATAATATGCCAAGATATTTACAGTTTATGCCTTTTGCTTTGATTCCCTTCTCAGTAGACACAAACAAAATGCCATTAGTCTAAAATGTTTTATCATACTAAGATGGCCCTTTTTTGTAGTATTCTTAATTCCCACCTAGATATAGCTGCAGCTCCCTTGTCAAATAAGAATTTGACTATTAATATTGTTAGTAAAACAATTACAAATTATGTTTAAGTGATATTAATTGTGTCACCATAAACCTTAAGTTGTTCATATAAAGTCAGTTAAAAAATGGTGAATTAGTAATAGTTAAACTAAGAGGAATTCAGCCTAAGCCATTACTTAAGCCAGTACATTACATAATGTCATTCAAACAGAGACTAACTAATTGACACACAGAGTGGCCTCTATATGCAACCTTGAATCACTTTAAAAATAAGTAAATCAATACAAAGCTATGGCAACAGAAAGCAAAACTGATACGCACAAAAATAGAAAAAGCAACTGGCTTTCAGAAGTATGGAGTTAAGGGAAGGGTTTTCATTACAGAGCTGACAATTTAAATCACTTTTTGATTATTAACACCCACAAAAAAAGCAACTGAATTTAGCAATATTTCCATAATTCATTTTTATTACCACCTTGATGAGCATATTTTTTGTTTCTACTAACAACAAAAATAAATTTTTTTCTAAAGCTTTTCATAATTTTCTTCTTTACTTTTCTTTAATCTATTATATACCACATGATACATTATTGTTCTCATATGTCCCCATAATGGAGAACAATAAGCAATCCTAACTGGATGCGTTCAGGTCCTGTTTGGGATGTTCTTCTTGTCAGACCAATACTTTATCATCCTTTCACTAGCGGTTTTCTTTTCTTCAGCAGTCCTGACCCATTTAGATCTCTCCTTTTTTTTCTCTGAAATAAGTTCCCACATGTTCACTTTCTTTTTAAAAATCTCTCGGTCTGTGACATCTCCCTTAGCAACGACTGAAGATTTAAGGTCTTTTTCCACCTTCTTCAGCAATGTGGTTGTTTTTAGTTTGTGTGTATTGTAAAATTTGTCTTCAGTTGTCTACTCAGATGTCCATAAAATTTCAGCCTTTTTTCCTTCATGACTGAATCAATGTTTGATACTTTCTCTGTAGTTTTTGTAGTTTGAATTCAATATTGTCCATCTTCATACACTCTGGATCCCAGGATTTTTCTGATAATTTTTCTTTCTTCTTTCTTGATTTGTTCTGTTGCTTTTTTGTGTTCATTGCTAATGTTTCACTTGTGTATGTAACTGCTATCTTAATGACCGTATTATAATGTCTTATTTTGGTGTTGTCTGAAATACATTTTTGTTTGTAAATAATTTGTACTAACCCCATTGCTTTCTTCATCTTCTGTACTCTTGCTTCTTGTGCTTTTCCCTTCTAGTCATGTTGGTTCTATGATGTCGCCTAGATATTTAAACTGTTTTACCCTGTTGATTTCACCATATTTTGTACTTAGTTTTTGTGTTTCTATTTTTTTTCCCTATAAATTCTGTTTTTTTCCTAATTAAATTTGTAATCCTGTTTTTTCTGCGCATTTCTTGAGGATTTCTAGTTACCTGATGGCAATTTCTTCTTTGTCTGTTATGATTGCAAGGTCGTCAGCAAATGTCAGATAAGATATGTATAGTCCCTTAGTTCCAATTTTTAAGGGTGCCCACAAGTTTTCTGCATTTCCCATTCTGTCATTACTTTATCTAATACAATGTTAAAGAGTAGTGGTGACAATCCAACTCCATGTCTTACTCCTGTTCTAATTTCGAATGGTTCAGATATTTCACCCATTAATTAACTTTGGATATGATTTCTGTTAGTGTCCGTTCTATCAATCTTCTGGTTTTGTCATCTAAAATACTTTCATTTAAGATAGTAAACAAGGATTGCCAATCTATGGAATCATATGCTCTTTTAAAGTCAACAAACACACAAACCATTGGTCTACTTTAAAGTGTCATAAATTTCAGTACACTTTTCAGGTTGTGTATCTGTTCTGTGTATGATATTCCAGGTCTGAATCCTGCTTGTAGGTCACTAATGTTTTTTTTTTCAGTTCTTCTTGAGATCTTTTCAATAGACAGCGGATAATATCTTGTATATTACTGATAGTAGCAAAATCCCTCTATAGTTATTCACGTCAGTTCTAGTTCCTTTTTTGAAAAGTGGGTGGATAAGTGCACATTTCCAGTCTGCTGGTACCTTTTCATTGCTCCAAATTTCTTGTATTATTTCCATAATCTCTTTTAAAGTTTTGGGCCGTACATTCTTCAGCAGTTCTGCTACCATGCCATCCTCACCTGATGTTTTGTTATTTTTGAGTTTCAAAATGTGTCTGTAAATTTCTTCTTGGGTAGGGGGTTCTGATATTCATAATATAAATAATAATATATTTATTGTTGTAAGATATTATTAATTAGACCTGAAATTTTGGTACCACATTTTTATAAGCTATATTTTGGGAAGTATCTGTTTACCAGTTCACCAAAGCTCTATAAAGAAATCTATTCCCTCCAGAACACCAAAATATGCACATGCAATAAGCAAGCATAAATTAATACCAAAGAATAAGATTTGTATCTAAGGTCTGTTAAAATAAAAATTCATTTATCCCTGTCCTAATAACCCAATGCTCAAAATACGTATTAAATTCTAAAATATTATGGAAATAATATACTGTATAAAATCAAATAAAGAAGCTGGGGGAAATTATGTTATAAATCCCATTAAAGAAATATCTGTGACACATAAATCCATTAATAATTTACATTGTTACAAATTAAAAACATTTCCAAAACATAAGATTTTATAAGTACTACAGCTCTTAAACTTTTATTTTTAGCACCTTTAGGGTCAATTGATTATCTCACAGTGAAATATTGAGTTATTGAATGAACCAGGTCTTAATAAAACTCCGCTCATACAATCTATAGTCCTTCAGAATCACTGCTATGTTGGGAAAAAGTTCTCTATAGTTAGGGTCCATTTCCTTTATATGAATATGTGGAGGTTATACCTGATTGTTGTCCAAAGGGCAACGAATTAAAATCGTTAAGAGAATTCTGCATAAAATTCTAGTAATCATAATGAAAAAGAATTAAATTTTATAAAACACCTTCACTCTCTTAATAGAAAGATGTAAACTTTATTAATCATACTGAACTCCTACATTAACAAGACCATTAATTTGTTGTCTGCCTATCTGCATCACACTTTTACTTTATATGCAAACTTACATACATTGACACATGCAATATATATTTTGTAAACTGAGGGAAAAGATGAGGTCAGAAAAGGAAGGAAACTATGGATAATACAATGATAAATGGGAGATATATAGAAACTAAGAGAGTGGCACAGCAATGGGAGACATGGAGGGCTGTCACTGTGCTTGGAGCTGCTGAATAGCAGAGAACTGTCTTTAAAGCTATTCATTAATTTTATTTATTTCATTAATTTTATAGCCGACTGACAACAGCTGAATAGTTTTTATGTTGCAGGAATATTTACGAATTTTAATAATTATTTATTTATAGTAATTATTAATCCATAAAAATTAACAGGTCATTAGTAAAAAAAAATAGTAAGAGGGTTTCTACCTAACTATTAATTTTGGGGCCTTGTAACAGTTAAATGTGAAAATATTAAATCTGGAGTTGTTGTAAAATATTTCTGGATTTTTAAAATTTAGTTCAGTGAAATAAAAAAACTAGGGGACACAACTTTTTTTATCCAGATTATTGAATACCTAGAGATTAGTTACTGTCAATTGATTAAAAAGTTGTTGATGTGTTTCTTAACAATAAGATATTGAAAAATATAGGAACTTCCAAAAATTTCTTAAGCCAAAACAAAAAGAATTTCAATCGCAGTGTGGGTAAGTGGCATTTGGTTATCCATAGCATCTTAAAATGTCTGCTCACACAGATAAAACATATCTACTTCTTTCTTACTAAAACGAATCCCCATCTGACTTTTGTCTAGTGACAATATTTTTACTTTTTTTTTATTTGGAAAAATCTCAGTTAAGACTTTGTTTCCAAACAATGCCACACTGAAACTAGATACTGAGGAAGCTGACTTTGTATTATTCTTAGAATTATTTTGGAACTGCCTACATTTTGTTATAGTTCACTTACAACTCCAAATCACCCAGACAATGATACAAAATTTACCTACAGGATTAATCACTAATATCTCATTTGATTAAACTAATGGTAATCAACATGCCTTAACTCCAATTTTAGTGCAAATCATCAGATCACAATACATAAACAAAATAAAACTTAACTACAGTATCAATATAAAATAGTAAGGCCTTATCTTACCTTTTTTGTGAAGTTCTGCTGATGGATTTATGAAAATACAGTTTTGTCATATCACCAATTTCTTCAGAATAATATGTGCATACAAATATAGGAGCTGAAATAGCTGAAGTGTGGGTGAACACGTGTTTTATTAGAGAGCACCAAGACAAAAAGGTGTCTGCACAGAATGCACAAGCAAGTTCATTTAATGAAGACGGTTTAAATATAGTTTCCCTGCTCTCTTCAAAATTGTGGCAAAACAACTTTGATTGATTTGAGAAAATTTTCCCACAGTTTAGGCAAATATGTAAAGGTGTATTTAGAGATAGACTAAAATGACTAAAAACATGAGTAATTAGCAGGTCCCTAGTGGTGAAATATTGAAGACACTTGGTGCATGTATATTGTGATGACGTGTTCACTGACATGATGCTCTAATTAGCTGTACTCATATGGCTCCAGTCAGATCAGTTTATAAAAGTACTTCCAGCAATTAACTCTTTCAATAGGGTAATATATATTTACAACTCAGGATAATTTTTGTTGACACCAAACTTTTGAGCTGTAAAGAAATAGAGAAAACAATTTTTATTCAATTACTGCAAAACATTGCTAAGGAGTTATATACAGTCATACCAATACAGCACATATTGATATAAAAATTATGAAAGCATTAAGTATATTATTAAATCAGTATATAAATAAATACAGATTTTCTTCACACCAACTTACCTAATTGCCATGGAAGTCTTAAATGCAATATAATGTATCACATGTATAAGAAACAACTACCAGTTACTATTCATTGTTATTTAGTGACTACTGCATATAGGAGTTCCCTACCAATGCCCACTGAACAGTGGGTGGGGGGGGAGTCAATGAACTAGTCTTAGATCTATTTTCCGTAGGCCACAGTCAGACTACAACCAGCCTTTGATTTGGTTAATTCATGAGAACTGGAGACTTTTGTTCATATGAAGAAGTACTTATTATTAAGTACACCTGCTAATATTACAAATTAAATTCATATTATGGAAGAAACTAATTGATCCAATATATAGTTCGCACTCAGACGATGAAGTAGAGTCTTTCTATGATGATGTCACGACACTGCACGATAGAGGCAAAGAGTGCCATTTCCAGATTATCATGGGAGACTTCAATGCCATTGCATGCACCAAGAAACATGGAAACACTATGGTCGATAAGTTCGGAATATAAATAAGGAATGACAGAGGGGAACAACTTGTTCAGTTTGCAGAGCACACAAAAATGCACGTCATTAACACATTAAAAAAGTGGACATGGAGAAGTACAGATAATAAAACTATAAATGAAATAGACTACATTCTATCCAACAGCCGACATTTTGTTTATGACATCACTGTTATAAATCAATTCAACACTGGAAGTGATCACAGGCTGGTCGGAGCGAATCTTAGTATCTGCATAAAACAGGAAAGGCGAAAGCTAATAAAAGGAACCAAAGTAGCATCAGTAAATATAATCAATCTCACTGAAAAGAAAGACATTTTGCAACACACACTATCGGAGAAACTAGCTACCACCACCAATGGAAATTTAGCTTCAACTATTAACACATTAGCCATAGAAATTGAAGGAACTGTTAAAACCACCAAATTAAGTAAAAATAGCAATGATACAAAAACTCTCCTGAATAAACGAAGGAAAATGAAAGTAAAACCTGAAAAAAACCTAATTCAATATGCTGAACTGTGCAAAACCATTAGAAAAGAAATAACAGCCGACATCAAGAAATATAACGAAAACCTGGTCGGATCAGTTATAGAGAACAAGAAAGGCTATAAGAAAGCAAAACAAACATTAATGATAGGAAAGAAACAAATAATAGCTTTAGATGAAGATGAAGAAATGAAAACAGGATCAGCTAGTGGTTATGACACCCTATCTATTGACGTACTGTGAAACACAACTTGCCCTCTTAATTCACGACTTGAGCCATATTATAGATGAGCAATCCCAGGTTGATTTAGTTTTATTAGACTTCAAAAAAGCTTTCGACACTGTGCCTCACACTAGGTTACTTAGGAAACTTCGCGGTTACGGTATATCTAGACAAATATGCGATTGGGTTGCAGACTTTTTGAAGGACAGAACACAGTGTATAGTTCTCTACGGTGAGCGTTCATCACATGCTGAAGTGAGGTCCGGGGTTCCCCAGGGAAGCGTGATAGGGCCTCTGTTGTTTCTCATATACATTAATGATTTGTGCGACATAATAAGGGGAATGAAAAGATTATTTGCCGATGATGCTAGTATTTATCGTGAAATCACAACCCAGGACGACTGCGCTTTGTAACAAGACGATATTATGAAAATAATTGCGTGGTGTAAAGATTGGCAGTTGGAGTTAAACGCTAAAAAGTGCCAAGTCATGTGTGTAAGTAAAAAGGTGACACCATTTAGCTTTGAATATACAATTAATGGCACTGTCCTTAGAACGGTAGATTCCGCTAAATACCTAGGGGTAACAATTCGTAATAATTTGTTGTGGAATGAGCATATCGAGAATTTAATTGGGAAAGCAAATCGTATGCTTCGATTTCTAGGTCGTAATTTAAAACAATGCACTCCGGAAGTTAAATCGATTGTGTACAAGTCACTAGTGAGGCCTCACTTGGAATATTGTTGCTCTGTATGGGGTCCCCATCAAAGGCGATTAATAGAGACATTGGAGATGGTCCAAAGAAGAGCCACCCAATTCGTGACGTGTATATATAGTTGGAGGGAAAGCGTAAGTGCCATGTTGAAGGAGTTAGGTTGGGAAGACCTGGAGCACCGAAGGCGTTGCTCTCGACGGAAGCTAATTGAAAAATTATCGACTGACATATTTCGGAATGACAGCAAACAAATATTGCTACCAGCAACATTCATATCTCGGAATGACCGCGAAAATACGATAAGAGACATCTGGGCCAAAACCGATTCATTTCTCTACTCATTTTTTCCACGAGCGATTAGGGAGTGGAATATAAAGGATTTAGCGGGCGAGTAAACACAAAATCGGACAGGAGTAGCTTCCGATAAAGCACTCCGGCCATCCTGATCTGGGTTTTCCATGGTTTCCCTAGATCGCTCCAGGCGAATGCTGGGATGGTTCCTCACAATAGCCCATGGGCGCCACCTGCCATATCCCGTATATCCCTTCCAAACCATTACCTTTCCTGATAGGTGCAATGCACCCTCCACCAAACACCTTTAGTGATTCGCGGAATAATAGTAATAGTAATAGTACTCCAATTCACTGGAGAAGCAACCTACAGACACCTAGTTAAAGTGTTTTCACAATGCCTCGAAGAGTGAAAAATATCCCATCCAGCTGGAACAAAGCAATGATTGTGTTGCTACACAAAAAGCTCTCGATTCAGTCAATCACTCAGCAATCATGCAAGCCCTTCTAGAACAAGGAGTGAATCCCAGGCTATATCTACATACTGTACAACATCTACACCACTTCCACTGCCTTTGTCAACATCGCTGAAGCCACCAAAGAGTTCCCAGTAGAAAGAGAGGTAAAAAAGGAGACTCCCCCAAACTATTCACATCAGTCCTAAAGTTGGCAATAGCAAAAATCCAATGGCAAAACCAAGATTTGAGACTAAATGGAAGAAGTCACGACAAACTAAGGTTCACTAATGATATAGTTTTACTCTCAAAGGGTCTGGAAGAGCTCAAAGAACTGATGAGGCAGCTTGCAGTGAAGTGGGGTTTAAAATAAATATATCAAAAAGCAAAATCATGCAAAACAAATGGGCAGAAAAAGATAAAGACTAGGCAGACACGAAAGATTCTGGTATTGAGTCAATAGATCAGTACATCTATATTGGTCACCTGATCAATATGAATAGCGAATCAAAGCCTGAGATCTACAGATGCATAAAGCTGGGCTGGAGAGCATACAGAAAAAATTCCATAGTTTTTAAATCTAACATGCCAGTACATCTTAAAAAACAGGTATTTGAACAATGTGTATTACAGATCCTCACATATGCCTGCCAGACTTGGACCCTAAATAGTCACACGAAGCAAAAACTGAGAACTGCCCAGTGAAATATCGAAAAAGCAATGCTAGGGCTTACAAGAAGTTACAGGAAAAGGGCATTGCACATTCGTTCGATAACTAAAATGACAGACATCTTAGAAAGAGTCATGACCCAAAAATGGCAATGGGCCGGTCATATTGCTCGCAATAGCGATGAAAGATGGACTATGGTAGTACTGTATTGGATACCAAGAGCAAGAGGAAGACCCTCCTGATCCCTGGGATAAGGATATACGTGAGTTACAGGCGTGAACTTATAGCATATCTGTTATACACGGTGCAGATACTGTAGTTAATTATAATTCCTAATTGATTTGTGTGTGTGTGTTAATTTCCTAATTATAAATAATTTGTAAAAAAAAAAGAGAAGTAAATATTTAATTCTAAATGGCTTTCGCAGACAGTAGTGTGTATAATACTGTAGTAAATATAGAATAATATCGTTGAATTCAACAAGATGTAGAATCTCTGTGGATAGTTAAGAAATTAGCTGTGAAGTTGGGTTTGTAATTTAATTTGATGAAATTAAACCAAGGCATTTAATAATAGTAAAGTGCTATTATTTGATTTTAAAATAATTTTGAAGAGAAAGGCCTTAATTATTTCATAAATGGGGCCTACCTCCCATAATGCAAATTAAGCATTGAAAAAAAACTATCAGTCGGCATGCCAAAAGGTTAATATATAAAGTTTAGAAGTTGCATATGGCTCAAACTGCCAGAAGTATGTATTAATACATTAAACAGGGGTGTTGCATTTGGAAACTACTGCCAGGATCGGTTCATCAAGGAATTTTCTTAGGATTACGTGGAGCAGATCAGTGCAGATAGGCTAGTACAGATTCCAGTTTCTCTTTGGACTTGCAGTCTCATATTCAACAAAAAGAAGAAGTATCATTTAATATTAACGTTTCAATTAAAGCAATTTGCAATTAAGGCAAGCACTGAGTCAGCAAGAAAATAAAGTTCAATTATTAGAAACTAACTTGCGAAAAGTAAAGACTTTACAATCAGAATATATAATTAAACTGTAACGGTAATGAAAGAACTACTCTTTGCAACAAATTAATTAAAGACAGATTGTCAGAAAGTAATTAAATTAACAAATGTAAAAAAATTAAGAAATTGTAAAATTGTAGTACCATGTTTAAAATAGATTATAGGCGTCTGTGGAAGACTACTGAAGTGAACTACACTTAATGGTTCCTTGAGGTTTATTACTATGTACACAAAACACTGGTAAACAATAACAAATGTGGTACAGTTAGCGGATGACCGTCGAGAAATTTAGCCTGGTCCTGATCCGGGGTAGAGAGAGACGGCTTCTACTTCTCGCGAACTTCCGGTGGTCTTCTGTAGTTGAAGCTGGTTCCGCGGTCAGGCCGGAACTGGCGGTGGAGCGGCCGGCTACGCTTATATAGGCGGCCTGGCGCAGGAATTCCGTTGTGTGGTAGTACGGCGACCTCTGAAAGAAATAGTCCCACTTAGCTTCTAGATGATTCTATTTTGTTTTGATGTTCTGCGCCTGTTTGGAGTCGTATATGTATCCCGGCGTGCAGGCGCGTTGTGTGTGAGGTCTGCCTGGCAGGGGCCTTTACTGGCAGACTGAACATACCTCCCTCCCGGGGGGGGAGGGGGGGAAGCGATGTCTGCGACGTCTGCGAGGTCGTCTGCCGCGGCGCCCTGGAGCAGACTATGAAGGCTACCTCCAGGGGAGTACGGAGCTGTTCCCCTGGCGATGCGTGCCGACCTGCGTCGTGGTGCAGGTTGTGGTGGAGGTACTTGTGGAGCTAACGGCATCGGTTCGTCGGCCGGGGGCTGTACGGGGGGCGCTGAAGATGGTCCCCGCAGGTGGTCGAGAGGCTGCGGCTGAAGGGTGTCGGAGCGACCGACAGGTTGTGGCGTCGTTGGTGGTGCTGTAACTGTCCCTGAGCAACGGTTAGACGGCAGGAGTGGTGGAGGTGGCAGGGAAGGAGAGGAAGAAGTGGATGGCCGTGCCGTGGTGGAAGAGGACGGTGCCGTGGGGTAGCGGGGACGTAGTTGGTTTCGATGGCGTCGCACTATCCGGCCATCCAGGCTGACGTCGAACAGTTGGCGGCCCCGGGGCCGCTGGATGACCCCCGGAAGCCAACCGGCCCGGGAGCCAAACCCGCGGGCCCAGACTAGGGAGCCCGGGGTGAAACGGAATGGGCCCGAAGGTACCTGTACTTTGGGCGGGGGTAAGAGGAGATGGAGGAGAGTGCGAGGTTGGCGGCCATGTAGCAATTCCGCCGGGCTTTTGGCCCCCACTGGAGTGGTTCGATAGGAACTGAGGAAGAGTGTCAATGCCTCTTCGAGTTTGTGACTTGTGGTGTATTTGGTCCTTTGGGTTTTGAATGTTCTGACTAGCCGTTCCGCCTCCCCGTTAGATTGGAGGTGGAAGGGCGGGGTGAGGAGGTGTTGGATATTGTTGGCGGTACAGAAGGATAGGAATTCCCGACTTCGAAATTGCGGTCCGTTATCTGTGACGATAGCGTATGGTAATCCTTCGATGGAAAAGATCTTCGTGAGGGCTGAAATGGTGACCTCTGTAGTGATTGTGGAGCAACGGACGACATATGGGAAGTGGGAAAAGGCATCCGTCACTAGGAGCCACTGGTGGCCTAGGAATGGGCCAGCGAAGTCGAGGTGAATGCGTTCCCAGGGTCCGGACGGTGCCGGCCAGGAAAGGAACTTTTGAGGGGGGCGGGGCAGTTGTTGGGCACAGATGGTACAGCGCCGCACCATCTTCGTGACATCCGTGGTAAGGCCGATCCAGAATACATGGCGTCTGGCAAGGGATTTGGTGCGGGCAATTCCCCAGTGTCCTTGGTGGAGAGTTTGGAGGATTGTCGGTTGTAGGGATCTCGGAACGACGACCCTCGGGGTGGAATTTGGTTCTGTGCGGAGGAGCACTCCCTCTACTACTGAGAGCTGGTGGCGGATGGAGTAGTAGAACTTGAGGTCTTGATGATGGCGTGGAGGGGAACGTGTTTGCCACCCGTGTTGGATGTGGTGTCGGATGACACGGAGGAGGGGGTCCTCCCCTGTGGCTGCCGCGACTTTTGAGGCCGTGACTGGAAATGTCTTCAGTGCTTCTTGTATGTCATCGTCGATCTGGAACACCAGAAGTTCCGACTTGTCGAAGGCAAGGTCTGGTCCCTGCGGTAGTCTGGATAAGGCGTCTGCATTGGCATGCCTGGAGGTGGTACGGAAATGCATGGTATATCTGAACTGGGACAGGAATAGTGCCCAACGCTGGATGCGGTGGGATGTTTTGGTAGGCAGACGTGTGGACGGATCAAATAGTGATAGGAGTGGCTTGTGGTCGGTAATGAGATGAAAAGAAATCCCATATAAAAGGGAATAGAATTTGGAGCAGGCAAAAACAATAGCTAGCGCCTCTTTCTCGATTTGAGAATATTTAAGCTGAGCAGCCGATAGGGCTTTGGAGATGTAGGCTACGGGGCGTTCCGTGCCATCTGGTAATTTATGAGACAGAACTGCCCCCACACCGTAATCGGATGCATCTGTGGCAAGTATCAAGGGGAGGTTTGGAGTGTATGGCATGAGGCATGCTGCGGACTTGAGCTGCTGTTTAAGGGTGTGGAATGCGGTCTCGCAAGCTGGGGTCCAACGGAACGGGACATTCTTGCGACAGAGGTGGTACAGGGGTGCTGCCGCTTGTGCTGCTGAGGGTATAAATTTTCTGTAGTATGAAATCTTGCCTAAAAAAGATTTCAACTGATGTAGATCCTGAGGCCGAGGTAAGTTGGAAATAGCGTCCACATAGGAAAATGCTGGGGAGATGCCTTCCTGAGCGATGATGTGACCCAGGTAGGAAATGGATTGTTGAAAAAATTGACACTTGGAAAGGTTGCATTTTAATCCTGCTGCACGGAGGCGGAGGAAGAGTAGGCGGAGGTTGGTCATGTGTTCGGCAGCGGAGGGTCCCGTGACGACTATGTCGTCGAGATAGTTGATGCATCCCGGAATATCCTGGAGAAGTTGTTCGAGATACCGTTGAAAAATCGCTGGAGCACTGGCCAAGCCGAACATGAGCCGGTTGAGTTGGAAGAGGCCAGAGGGAGTGTTGATGACTGTGTATTGTCGGGACTGGATATCCAAAGGGATTTGAAGGTATGCTTCTGCCAGGTCAATTTTTGTGAAGTAGGTACCTCCTGCTAGTTTACGGAAGAGGTCGTCCGGTCTCGGAAGTGGATAGTCGTCTACCAGCAGATGCGGGTTGACGGTGGTCTTAAAGTCACCACAGAGACGTAAGCGGCGTCCTGGCTTCTGAACTATGACCAACGGCGTGGCCCAGGGGCTGAACCGCACCGGCTGGAGGATCCCTTCGTCTTGGAGACGTTGAAGTTCTTCCTGAAGTGGTTGTTGAAGCGCTACGGGTACCTGGCGTGCCCGGAAGTATCGAGGCCGTACGTCCGGCCGGAGTTGGAGTGATGCTTCGAAGTCCTTTGCACAGCCGACGCCTGGTGAGAACAGGTCCTGAAACTCGGTGCAAAGGGCGTCCACTTCAGGAAAAGGAACATGCTGAGATACGAGGTGTATGTTATCCTCAATTGAAAATCCGAATAAGCGGAAAGCGTCCAGTCCAAATAAGTCTGCTGTGAGAGAACTGTTAACTACTAAAAAGGGGACTGAACGATGTACAGACTTATACATGACGTTTGCTGTGAACTGTCCCAGGAGTGCTATTTCCTGTTTGTTGTATGTCAGGAGGCGCTTGGGGGCCGGCGAGAGGGGGGGGGGGCCGAGCCAATTTGCACATAAGTAGTATAATTAAGCAATGAGACTGCTGCTCCTGTGTCGACTTGTAGGCGCAGGGGCTTGCCATTGACCGTAACGACAATAAAAAGTTTGGATGCTGTGGAAGTGTCTACCTGATTGATATCCATAGGTGCGCCGCTCAACCTGTCTTGGTAAGACCCTGGGCGGCGAGAGCCGTGATTGGCATTGGTGGTGTTGGTGCGGCAGACGGACGCCAGGTGTCCTTCCTTGCCGCAACGTGAGCATTCAGCCCAACGATCCGGACAATTTTCCCTCTCATGTGCTGAATAACAGGCGGGGCAGGAGGGTAGGCGGAGCGGGCTGCGGCGTCGGCGCTGCGGGATCCGCTGCTGCTGCCGAGACTTGGTGCCCCTGCCGGAACGGGCCGGTTCGATGTCCTTCTGAGGAAGCGGTCCCCGGTTGTGGTGTCGGGAGGAGCGCGACTGGGAGCTCTGGATGGCGGCGACGTCCTGTACTTACATTTTCTGCTAAGGCCTTGGAGTTCGGCCGCCCACTGGCGATACGTCTGATCGGGCTTCTTCCGGCATTGATAGAATTCGACGCGGGCCGCGACGACATGGTACCGGCGTCTGTAGTATGCATTCAGTGTCGTACAGATGGTCGTGAAGGTGAGGGTGTCGGGGTCTTGTGGCTGAAGTTTGGTGAGCAAGACATACATCTTTGATTGGTTCCAGGAAAGGAAATATGCACGCTGGTCTTCTTCTTTGGATATGTGATGAATTGCGAAGTGTTGTTTTATGCGCTTCTCGTAGGTCTCCCATTCTTCGACGTCGTCGTTGAATGCTGGGAACGGAGGCGGGGCCGTGGGTTGGCGGAGATTCCTGACTTCCGCAATCAGTTGTCTCTGAGATTCGAAGAACTGATGTAGAAGTCCTTGGAGGAACTGTTGCCATTCCGTAGGTGCTGCTGGCGTAGCCATGATGGTCGAGAGTTCTTATCCCAACCTTGTCGCCACTGAAGTGAACTACACTTAATGGTTCCTTGAGGTTTATTACTATGTACACAAAACACTGGTAAACAATAACAAATGTGGTACAGTTAGCGGATGACCGTCGAGAAATTTAGCCTGGTCCTGATCCGGGGTAGAGAGGACGGCTTCTACTTCTCGCGAACTTCCGGTGGTCTTCTGTAGTTGAAGCTGGTTCCGCGGTCAGGCCGGAACTGGCGGTGGAGCGGCCGGCTACGCTTATATAGGCGGCCTGGCGCAAGAATTCCGTTGTGTGGTAGTACGGCGACCTCTGTAAGAAATAGTCCCACTTAGCTTCTAGATGATTCTATTTGTTTTCCTGGTTTGTTTTGATGTCTCTGCGCCTGTTTGGAGTCGTATATGTATCCCGGCGTGCAGGCGCGTTGTGTGTGAGGTCTGCCTGGCAGGGGCCTTTACTGGCAGACTGAACAGAATGTGTTTTTGGAAATGATAGGTGAGGAAAGAAGTTTGTGAAAGAGTCTCACACATAGTAAAGATAGAATTGTGGGTCCCATTCATGGCATAAGGGATTGTTTAACTTGTTATTGGAGTGAATAGTTGGGGAAAAGAACGGTAGAGGAAGACAAATGTTAGACTACGTCAAGCAGTCAATTGTGGATGTAGGTTGTAACCAGAATGTTGAGATAGAGGGTTAGCTCAAATAGAAACAAGTGAGGATGACATCAAATAGTCGAGAGACTAAAGACAAGAAATCATGAAAAACTGACATACGGATGGCCAGACAGGGAATAGAACTCACGTCCTACCGCATTGACAGTCCTGAACGTTAAGATCTCATGCACCAAGATGACCTCGGTCTGCGATTGCTTGGTATTTCGACTGTTGGGACTGGAAAACATTCGGCTGTATATCTCCGTCGGGAAGCGCGCTGGTGGCTGGCGATGTGTGAGATTTACTGCGAGCAGATAAAAGCACTTCCCATCCGTGCCTGAAGGCCCTCCATTAAAAGAATAGAGTCGCCTGCAGCTCCGCCGGGTCACGCGTTAACACAACAGATTCTGTTTGTGAATCAGTTTGCACACGAGCTTAGCTCTTCGTATAATGTCTGAGTAAGCGAAAGGAACGCGTACTATACGATTTAATCTGACGTTTATCAGTTGGTTGGGTGGTAAACGTTCGGGTCTGGTACTCGGGTGGGCAAGGTTTTGATTCCCAGTGTGACAAATGATTTAAGATTCATTTGTTTTCCGAAGTCATTCTAGGTGAATGCCACAGGAATGGTTCCTTCATTAAGACAGTGCTGAATAAAAGTTTTTTAACCTAATCAGTTCTGTATCATGAGATCTATTTAAACAGTTGTTGATGGTTTAAATGTTTTTTGTTACTATTATTTATTCTGAACTTTAGACAGTTTAAAATTTTGGTTAACCAATACAAATTGAATTACAGGTTTGCAGTAGGCATTTGTATTGTCTGCATTATCTTCCTACTTCATTTGATCGTCTCATTACCTGCAAATTGAATACGTGATTTTTTTTGTCAGTGTTTGCGAGGTTTGTGTCAACGTGATTCTTAAGGTGGTCGCTACTTTTCGATCCAGAAATACTGGTTATACGAATGGAAATAAGACAAACAAATGGGACGAAATGTATGTTTGTTCACAGCTAAGAGGCATAACTGGCTCTCTCCCTATGAACTCTAATGTCATACTTTGTCAATATTTATTTTTATAATTTATTATGAATTATTATTTTATTAATTTCAAGGAGCTCCTCAATGAAAGGTATTTTACGTACTAAATATGAATTTATTGTACACTCGTGGCCAAATCTTAGAGCAATATTACATTCTTCATTTACGTTTATAAATGTCTAGGCTACCACATTAAGTATACAAATATCAGAATACATCAGGACTGGCAATTTAATCATCTATCGATATTATTTATTACTACCAGGCTAGCATATACGGGCGTTTCAAAAATGATCGGTATATTTGAAAAATCAATAAAAACTAAACGGGCAGCGACAGAATTACACCGTTTGTTGCAATATGCTTGGGACATCAGTAAATTTTCAGGCAGACAAACTTCGAAATTATTAACAATTTCAACAATAGATGGCTCTGCAGGCGATTTGAAAGATATAGAAGTAAACGCAGTCTGTGAGTTCGCCATTCTGTAAGTCGTTTTTCTGCTGTAAGCATGTGCTGTTCACAGATTGCAAGTTTGCTGTGAAAAAAATGGTTTATTCCTTAGACCTTAAGTTTTTTTCCAGACTGCAGAGCCATCTGTTGCTGAAAATGTAACTAATTTCGGAAGTTTGTCTGTCTGAAAATTTACTGTTGTCCGAAGCATATTGCAACAAACTGTGTATTTCTATCGCCACCCGTTTAGTTTTATTGATTTTTCAATATACCGGTCATTTTTGAAACACCCTGTAGACACCATGAATATGTAATTAAATTGGTTAAACTTATTAAAGAATACCAAGCTGGCAAGAAAGATCAAGAATGGATCGTAAAATGACAAAGTTTATAACACATTAACTTACAATAAACTAGCAAGAAATAATGGACCATCATGTGAACTGGCTGAACATCGGGCAGTGAAAAATGATTATCTGTCCATGCGTTTAGTAATGCTAACAAGGAAAGAAAAAACAGAATGTGGCTACAGTTCGTGAAATTTATTTGAGATAACTTTACCAGCTCGCAGATACCGTAGTTTCTGCAAACAGCTGTCGCACCCGAAAACCTTCGCCGAAACGAAAGCTAAAGTTTCACTTTTTCTCATATAAGGGACGCGGCCAGCTGTTCCTTCTCAATCCACAAGCTTTGAAATCTCAATTTGCGTCACTAATTTTTAATGATAAACATTATTTCTTAAGTGGCATTTAGTAAAACACTGTTCTACTGTTAGCACATAGAGGTTGCTGCACATAGAGCGATCCTTGGTCACTGTTTCTTCTTCTGTGTCCGAACGTAAACTGTGTTTGTTCTAACCTGAGTCGCCCATTCGTATTCCCAGCAGTCCACACAAGTCTTCGATAATACAGGACAGTCTGTAGTTGTATCGGAACCCTCGCTTTCAAGCGTCAATCCTAATAGCAGGAGGGCATCCTCGGCAGCGGTAGTGAATAAATTCGGCCAGTAACTAGCATTAATTACAGAACTTACGTGCCTGGGATTCCTTCGCGAACACTGTACACGCAATTGACACTCAAAAGTCTTGTTTTATTTGCAGTTTTATTAATTTCACCTGTAACGAATCATAACAGCCTACGTATCGAAAGAGTAACGGGACTAGCAAAAAAGGTTCTTCAAAAGAAGAGCATTTTAGTATCAAATATTCTCCTAAAAGTAAAAAAAAAAAAAAAAAAAAAGTCTGAAATTGTGTCACCAGAACTCAGAAGCTTCATGGCGTGTTGATTAGACTCATAAGTAAGAAACATCTGAAATGTGATGTTAAGAAATAAATTTGAAAATTAAGAAGATCCTTGAAATACGACATGGACTTGTTTTTAGAATTAGATTTTCGCAAAATATTATAAAGGAAGATAAAGGAAGTGTGTAACATTTAGAGATCTTTGGCACTGGTTAAGGGGAAATATTTTAGTGGAGGAAGACATAGTTAACAGTAGGTGAAGCAGATAATTAAGAAAATTGGCAGTATCGATTAAGTGTAAACATTTCAGATCATATCACCGCAGCCTGTAGTCAATCATTGTATCAGCTGTTAAATGTGACTGACTACAGCAGTAACATTTTTTAAGCAATATTTAATTTGTGGTTAAAAAGGGCCTTTCTCGGCAAAGACGTCAGATGGAGATAAGGTAAAACTCTCGATGAAGAATGTCGTAATTTACACGGTTATTAACAGGCTGTTGGCTAAACCAATACTCCCTGCTGCACCTTCCCTACTCCTACAGAAAAACTATTGAAGTTGGTGTCCCTTGCAATCCCTCGCTCTCCTCCACGAAACTTCCTGATACGGCTTTGAAGGGAGATCAAATCACTCACACCACCCTGTCATAAATAAAAGTGACGCACTCATCGTAGCCATTCTGCAGATCCGCCAGGAAACCCAACCATCTCTGAGGTCTACAATCTGTCATCTTATAGTTTATACTGCGAAGTTGTTACGTGCGGAGCCATTACAGTGTCTGCACTGCCAGTGATTCGGGCATGTTTTCCGTGACTGTAAACTGCGCCTGGTGTACTTAACTTAAAAATAACAGCCATTTAAGACTAGAGATATGAAAAGATGATTTGGTAAAACACGAATCCTGTCATAAGAGAGGTGTGATGCAAACTACTTAATCAGCAAATATTATATAAATATTTCACTACATTCAAACCTTCCCGCAATTAGTATGGAGTAGACATGTGACACTGATGATTGTACGTCGAGCATGGACGCAAAGATCAGTGGAAAACTTTACGATTTCAGAAGAGTAAGCCGAATGGACGACAGCGTATTTAACCTCTCTTATATTATCTTCATACCAACGTATGAGACATAGCCGGAACCAGGGATAAGCAATGATGTGGATGAGTAATCAGTATAGTTTTCGATTGCTATTTGCATTGTAATGTAGTCAAATACAGTGTATGAAGATGATGTGAGGGCGTATGCTATGTGATTCTATAGTGGTCTCTTTTGTGTTATGAACCAAAGATCAATAAGTGGATGTAAAAATCAGAGCAGCCAATTGGTGTCCACTATTCAATAAACGTGAGAGAGAAGCAGAGTTTAACTCCGCAATCACAAAGTCACTTCAACAGCAATAGTATCGTATAACCCTATTGCATACGTAGCAGGTCATTATGCAACGGATGCCATTACATCTTCTTAGCTCTTGGACAATCCATAAAGTGACTCAATTTCCAAAACTGCTTCAGACGTTCGGGTAATTAAACTTTGGTCAGCTATTTTCAATTAATTTGTGCGAAGATTTATCTGATTGTAACAACACCTCTAAGAGTCGTGACATAGTGCACAACAGTTTGTAGTATGTATACATGATTTCTTCTTCTAGGACAGCATATGACCAAAGTTTAAAAAAGTGAGGATAGATGAAGAGATTGTG
>JARYHS010006964.1:13460981-13482590 GCA_031002005.1 Vandiemenella viatica | reverse complement strand
GGGAAACTCATCAATATCAGTATGAATTATGGAGGAAGGAATATATGGAGACGAAATAACACTAAATCTATGAAACCTCATACAAAAACTCGTCTCCTACTGCGCATGCGTAGTGGCCATAAGAATAACCCCAAAACATTGTGCTGTTTGCGTTGTGTCTGCTGTTGAGAACATTTAATTTTCTAATTTTCTAAAGTTTTCTATAATTCCAAGTTGTGTTACATTTGATTGCACAAACCGACAAGATAGGAAAAAACCTCTAATAACGTTTCATAATTAAGTCACATTGTAATTATTGTTCTTGAAGTGTCTGACAGGTAACTGCAACATTAGGGTCAATCGTTATTATAAATTTCTTCATTGCTCTCAATAGGATGATGTCGTTCTCAAATATTTGTTGGTATAGTGTATACAATCAGCATTTGTTACTACTTTGCATATAAAAGGCAAACCTTATTGTAAACAAATGTTGGAAGCCTAATTTAAGCGGGTTAAGTTTACAATGCGATACAATGAATATGTGTATTCTGCATGCTTTATTCAAGTTCAGTTTACACTGAAAGCGTATGATGAAATTAATTGCGATAATTTGCGCTGTGCGAACTTTGAAACATGATGAAGCAAACATTTTTGTTACCAGAAATTTAGTTCGCGATGCATTTCATGTTTTTTAGTGTTTCTACATAATTTGATTTTGAAGTGACAATATTAATGGAAATGTGGGTAGGTTGAAATGCAGCCTGTGCCAGAATGGACCAACAATTTATTATTAGTTGTCAGTAATTTCACCATAAACACCATGCTAGTGACACAACGTGTATCGCAATGAATACTACTCCCATTTAAGCTTCTGACTTTTGGAGACAGCATATCTCGAGAACTAAACGAGATATCGAAAATTTTTGTTGTTTACTTTCAATTTCTATCGTCGTGTTACATAACAATCTATCATCAAATTGACTTTAGGGATACTTTTCTTCTGAATTTCAACCTAAAACCCCTCTCTTTTGAGACAGTATGTCACGAGAACTAAGCGAGATTTCGAAAAATTTTATTCTTTAAATTTGATTTATCTCGTCGTGTTTCATATGAATCTAATACCAAATTTGACGTTAGGGAAATGTTTCTTTTAAATTTCAACCCAAAACGCTTCTTTTTTGAGATAGTATATCTCGAGAACTAAGCAGGATTTATATATATATAAAAATCATCATTTTTGGTCTGTCTCGTCGAGTTACATAATAATCCATCATTAAATTGAGGTCTCACGATTGTCGTATGATTCCCTTGAGGTTTTTGTGCCTATCCCCCGTTTATCTATGGCCAATCAATATGGCGACCTCCCCACCCCACTTCTTTCTACCCAGCTTCACTCCAGTGCGTGGTGAATGTTCCTTGCACCGTCTCCATATATTACTTCCTCCATGGTATGTACATGTTTCCATTTCTAACAATGCCCCCTTTTCTGTAAACAATTGATATGCGCCGTAGCCAAGCAATGCAGTTTGCCGTTGGTTTATCTATCACCATAAGTAAATAAGTAGTAACTTCCAAAATAAACATAGGAACAGAATGAAATTTATCTTTCATTAATCTTACTGTTCTCTGTGCATTATAACGAATCACAGGTATATAACTTCATTTAAAACAAATTTATTAAACTGCAAATATGTGCTAGAAATTTTCATGTTTTTATTGTAATTAAATAAATATGGAGAAAATCACCAAAGTGTCTTCTTATGATTTACTTATGAAACCATATAATTGCACCAAATATCTTGTTGTGGGACTACTGGAAGTACAGTAGAATTTATTTCTCGGGTTGTATCCGAGGGTTTTTTTTTTTTTTTTTATTAGTATTTATTTTACTTTCACTAACTTCGAAAGTAAGGAAAGGAAGGAAATAAAATTTAATACTCCCGGGATTTCTGCCGGTTAATTGATTTATTTAGTTATTTTAACGACGTTTCGGCAACTGCAACGATGGCAGTTGCCGAAACGTCGTTAAAATAACTAACTGCCATCGTTGCAGTTGCCGAAACGTCGTTAAAATAACTAAATAAATCAATTAACCGGCAGAAAACCCGAGAGTTATTTATTTCAACAATACGCCGGAAAAACTAAAATGTCATATTAAAATTTAATACATTAGTTAATCTTAGGAAGCTCCGTCTACAATGAAAATCTAAGGTATTAGTACTTATTAGGGTGGAAATCCATTTCAGGTCAGGGGTAGATATATAGTTATTTAGGAGTATTAGATTTTTACTATCATATGGGGGGAACATTTTATTTGTGTACTGAATGTCAGCTTTCTATGACTACAGGAATCATCTTAGAGTTTTGATGATCATCAGTCAGATAGTGAGTGAGTGGCAGAATCTAAGACATTTGCGTATGAATATCATCCGCATTAAGAACGAAATAGAATTTCGTATGTTAGCTAAGATTGCTGATATCTATGTACAACAGAAATTTCAGACATCAATATGATCAACGAAATAGAGGAACAGAAATGGCTCGAGAAATGGCTTCGGGATAAGTGTGGCAGTGACAACTTGGTGGGTGCACTGCAGTGCACCCAGACTATGGAACTTCAAATATATTATAGATCCAATATAACTCTCAAATTAATTTACAAGAGTAAGCAGACAGATGCAGGCTGCCGATGGTATGAAGGAATGAGCAGAATAGCAGTAGGGTTACCAACTGTTCCTAGCACCATCACAGGCTGTATTTTTAAGTACAAATGCAAAACAGTACTGACTTAATTATACTTTTACGTATTTTCTGACGATTGCAATAACAAAAAAGTTAGAAACTGACAAATTACTGTTTTTATATTTCCATACTGTTTGGGATAATTAATGTAAAACATCGTTAGAAGCAGAAAATTTATAGGTTCAAATATTTGGCCAGGTGCGGTGTTGAAAACCATTCTTCACAGTATGGAAACTATTTGTTCGTTATTAAAATTAAGGTGTATGTTAAGTGACGTATTTAGCTGGTTAGAGTGGTGAGCTAATGTAATGCCGATAGAAAAGTAAATTGCAAAGTTATCCAATATAAAATTTGTTTTTGGGACGGCCTTTACATGGAAATTTGTCCCATACAAGGCAACACGGGAATGTGTGGAACTATACAAGAGCGATCTGAGGCCGTATTGCCAACTGTTGCTATCTGAATCTCGGCATGCTGTGCGCACCTAGATCACAAACCGCGATTATTCAATCAACTTATTTTCCCATTCAGACAGACAATGATGCAGGAGACATACCGATGATTTCGTTACTTCAGAATGACGCAGACTGCCGGTGTGTCAGAGAACGCCATGACAACCGTAATGTAATAATAACTCAGCTGTATACCATCGTCCGCCGCGGAATAACCCGAAAGGTATTTTGTGTTCCTTGTGCGCTTTGCCGCCGTTTTGTCAGGAAGATGGTCAGAGTTGGAGCTTGCCAGCCGACCAGTACTGACGCGATTTATCCGTGTGCGGGTCGCTCCGTGCGGCCGAACTCAGAATATCCGATTTATTAAGAAATTTAAACATTCTGTAGATATTTTTGTTAGCAGCCCATGCACTGGTTTCTCAGATGTGTAGACAAGCGAAGCGCCGCGACTCACTCCTTCTGTTCCCACACACTGAACAGAATTCGACCTGTGTTCAGAAGTGGGCAGCCAGTGTCTGGTTAGCATTAAGCTACTGGTTTATTGTTTCAGTTACCCGCCCTCCGTCGACGACGAAACGTTGTACTTTTTTATTCGTGGAAAATCAAAGACCAATAGTGTCACTAATAAGCTGCAATTTTTTACATTTATTTAGATGGTGCAAAGGAAAGGAAATGTATTCCTTGTATCTCGCTGTGAATGGTAGAGAGCATCCTGACCACTGCGTGGCACTTGTTACTCGTATTGCGACAGTGGCGGGTGAGCGGTGACGCTCTGACCTTGCTTTCGAGTGGACGCGGTGATAAGCATTTGGGTTGCTTGAAGTAATAACTCCGACGAAGCACTTTTACTTAAGTTCATTAACCTGTATTGCATACAATAACATTACGTGTCAAGGTATCTTTTCGATCCAAAGTTACAAAACGTCGCCTCACAAATGCTCCAGTGATTAAACTATTGACCGACAACTCGTCTTTCAACTAACTAACTCGTCTATGCCTCTCGTTTTATATAGACATTACATAAAATTCCAGAATTTCACACAGAAAGCTGCAACATGTTTCTCTAACGGCGACATTGCAGCTAAAAATCATAACCACTATAAAATAATCAGAATTGATACAAAATCATTCACAACCATCATGAAATACACGGAAATGTACATTAACGCTGTTTACATGCATTTACACACAAAATTATCAAGAGAAACCAGTCGAAATCGTCATTAATTGTACTGAAAACATCGTAGCTCACATTAGTACTTACAATTACAAACTTTTAATATATATTTCATGCATAACACTGCGCTTGAAGACATAATAAAGCATTTATATAGTAACTTTCTATAAAACAATGTTCATTTACTCAAATTCAAAATTAATTACAACAATACTATACAAAACCATAGTTAATCAACTCCCATATTGCTACACATAATTCTTAAAATAACATTTGATTAAAGGTCTGGTCTGAGGGCCGTTATAACGGCTTCGAACACCCTTCCGGCCATTCCAGATTTTGGTTTTCCATGCTTTACAGAAACCACTTCAGGCAGGTTGGTTCCTTCCGCATGCAATTGTCGAATTCACTCCACTTCTTTGACCTCAGCTCTTGCCGCCTCCAATGACCTCCATAACGACGAGGCGCAAAGACACGCGTAAAATAGCTGAGCGATAGCGAGGGATGTCTCGGGCAGCTGCTCCGCTCTGTTTACAGTAAGTGCGGCATTCTCTAGCAAATGATACTCGAGTCGCAAACCATACAGGGAAATACCCACAAACCAAAGGAACATCTTATCCAATTAACTAATCGAATAAAATAGGAAAAGGACAGCAGCAACGATCCTATAGGAATTAAATAAACAGAAAATTGAAACCACCCCGAGAGAAGGCATGTCGAAAACTTACTTACAAATTTTTCATAATTTTCAGAGGAATTCTAAGTTTTCTGTTGCAGTTTTAGTAATCATTGCAGTTTATTTAGAGGGCGAAGTAAACACTGATAGTAAAAGGGAACAGAAGATGGAGTGTGATTACAGCGTGGGAGTTCCACGACACACGTGGGGAATTTAAAAACTATGAGTAATTGATTCCACAAGATCAAAAAGTTTTTTTTTTAATGTTTCAAAATGAGCACATCAACATTTGATTCACTTCTGAACAAAATCAGACCGCTAATAGACAGCAATTCACCACGGGTACAGTATTTCCGCAAGGAATATAGAAGAAAAAGTCAAATCTTCACCTCTGTAATCACGTGAAGATATGAGTAAATAAATTGCTCTTTAAAACACATTGCTCCCTCTTTAATTTAATTTAAATGCGATGGAGCGTACGCTTATTTGGCAATATATTTACATACCAAAGTTTTCCTTGTCTTGTACCCGCCTACTTTTGCCCTCTAAGAATTTTAAATTATATAAGCGTTTTTGGTAAACTGTTATCAGTTCCCTTGGTAATTGATTGCAATATTCCACTTCCTGTTGTAAAAAAAAAAAAATTCTACTCCATTATGGTTTAAAACGATTGGCAGCTTAGAGTCGCGGTCACATTTTTCCTTCCGAGCAACTCTCTTTATTCTTTCACCAATATCACTCCATGTCTCATCATCAATATACGTCTTGCCCACTCCCATGTCTCTCTTCACTCTCGTTATGTCTTCCAATGAACCTCATTCCAGCTCCTTTTTCATACAGTTTAGTGACAATATTCTCCGTTAGTATCCATAGAATAATATAGCAGCACTTTTTTGCACCCCTCCAACTCCTACATATGATATCCCACACCACACTATCAAATTCAAGCAATGGTCTATACAACACAGTTCCTTCACTCCTATGGTATGTCCCTTCATCACTCTCTCTTGGAGATTTTGAATACCTTTTCTTCACCCTTTTGGTGACTGAGTGATTAAGCGTCTGACTGGAGATAGAAAGGTAACCGGTTCGAATCCCTGTATCGGCGGGGATTTTCAAAGGCGCTTAACCCAACCTTCACCTCTTTAACAACTTGCTGTCTAATGTGAAGTACGCCAGAACGCTTCCGTGGTTCGGATTCCAAGTTAAACTGTAGGTCCCCAGTACCCGGCAGGGTTGTCGGGTTAGATTAAGGTGACTACGATAGGGGCGGAATACGCAGCCAACAAGAAACCTATATCCATGTCATTACGACCACACGGAATTATTATTTCACCCTTCCAATGTGTTCTGCCCACTATTACTAAATGTTATACCAAGATATTTATTATTTAAGTAACGAGCAGTTCATTCCCTACCCTATATAAATAATAACTCTTTTATTTTTTATATATCTAATAAGGTGATTCTTTTTTGCGTTTATCCGCATCGAAAGTTGACTCACCGAGTCAAGTTGATCCCATAAGCTTTTCACAGTCTTATCGAGTTTCAATCCTCTTATGTAACATTAAGTCTGTTACAAACGATATAGCTTCTGACGATAAACCATTTACACAATCATACATTAAAATAATGGATAGTGATAGTCCGAATACACAACCTTGTTGCACCCCCTTTTCCACTTCCACTTTTTTGGCACTGCATTTCATACCCTTTGGCCGGGCGCACATTGAACTGCGTGGTGCAGTGGGGACAGCGCAGAGCAGGGTACGGAAGCATGAAAACAGGTGTATATTAGACCACAGTTTCGTGCGGCTGTTTAGAAAGCATTGTTGTGTTGTGCGCAAAACGCGAGAAAAAAGCATAACCAAAAAACATGTCGATGCAAAACCTTGATTTTTTGATATCCGAATCAGACTGGGATACCGAGCTTGGAAAATTGTTATTACTTTTTACAGAAGCTGAGTTAGATAAAACTATGGAAAAGTGACAAAAGAATTTTCAAAAGTTTTCTTCATTAATTCCTGATGACTCGAGCGGAGATTCATAGAATAATCCAACCCGTTATTTTCTCGACAACGCTCAAATACCTATTGGAACTGAAAAAAAAGGCTAGATTTTCGAGGTTATTTATTTAATTATTTAGCGTTTGATGGTATATGACAATTATAAGAATGTAATTCACTTTTATTTTATATTATATTTTTAAGAAAACTACATAATAGAACTTAAGAAACATTTGGAACAAAAAATGCGGTGTTCATCAAATTATTCGGGAAATTGTCTTCACAAGAATCCTCCCTCTCTCGTTTGGAGTTGGACGGAGGTTGCCTTGAATAGGGACTAGAAGCATAACAACTCAATACAGTACATGATAAGGAAAAAACAGTGTTTCTCGAGGACACTATTGAATGATGTAGTGCAAATAATATGAAAACAAATAGTGTAATAATAGCCTATACACTGTTTAAAAAAAACGAATAGTTTATTAAAAATGAATTAAAAAAGAGAAAATAAAAGTGAAGATTGTAAGTGGACAATTGCATGATCAATAAATGCTAAATTTACTAGCTGCTTGTTGGGCTCATTGGTGATTCTTGTCCAAGTTGCTTGTTTAAATTTATCTTGTATCTGTAGATTGTAGAGTGACCGACAATTGAGACAATAAGTTATCTTCTGCAGTGTGCAGTGTCTTCGCAGTTGTTTAGTTTGGTGTCAGCTGATTCATGGTGGAAAGTTGTGTGTTTGCTCTTGTATTACGCATTGCGTTGTAAAGACGAATAACTGAAGTGATGTGGAATCAATAAATGTGTCACGCATTAACTAGGAGGTATGTTTATATCTTATATAGTGTTTATGGAGGCTTCAGTACGTGTATTACTTTTACAATTGAGGGATTAAAACTTCATAGATGTTCCTCAGTTACTATTTAAAAAGTGTGCTTGTTGTGAGATTGCTATTGTACAAGCTTAAATTAGTTCATTTTCCTTCTTAACCAGTGTAAGTTCAGTTATAATTTTGATCGCTGAAAGTTTAAATATGTCTTGTTTCATCAACTGAAACGTATATTTATACAGCATCTACGAACTTTATTTTCGAGCATTTTATAATGATCATTTAGTTTAATATATATATATATTCCAGTATAATGCATGGAAGTGGGAATGTTTACATTCAGAAACCTTGGCTTGCTAGTAATTAACGGACTGCACATTGTTGTTTTGTGTTGTGGTCAGTGTTTCGAGGATGCCGTTTGCTTTGTGAGTGCTGTAGGATGATTCCTATCTTCTTGTTTTGTGTGTATTTATTTATTATTGCCCGATAGCAGTCTGTTGCAAAGCTACTGAAGCCTCCATAGTTGTCTGCAGTTATTTTATTGAATATCTTGGGGTCCTCATTTACTTGAAGTAGATTTAAAGTTTTGCTAATGTATATGAAGTTATAAGTTGGTCAACAGAATGGAAGAGACTTTTGTAAAATCAAGAAAAGTGAGAAATAAACCTGGTTTCACTTCATTACGTGTCACAGTCAGTGTCTACACACGAGTTAGTGTCTTCTTTCTTCTTACAGCAAGTGCCAGCACAATACTCTTGCTTTGTTCAATGACTCTGTGTACTCCTGTTTAACGTACCACAGTGACATTTGACCTTGTCTGGTTATATAGCAGAGATAGAGCTCTGTATTTACTTTCATCATGTTGGTAGCAGAGTGGCGATGATGTTTGTGTGATTTATTTTTAGTTCTTGAGGGTACTTTTCTGTATGGTTTGAACTGACAGCAGAGTTAACATGCCTTGAAAGCCATTTCAATGAGTCTGCAGTTTTCCCCAGCTGTATTGTAAATGTTTTGTTTCCTAATATACGAGTTGAGCTAGACCACAGTGCACCAGCCAATACAAGTGCTCTTCATTTTCCTCCACCCTGTGTTTCTCATTCCATTCAGCTAATCATAGTTATTACCATGATTTCACTGTAGTAACTAAATAGTAGCCAACTACTCCATTTAAAAACTCACTTGTTGTTTCATTTTTTGTTTGTTTTATTTTTTTTAATGGATTCCACTCTACCTCTGTGCTGAGCTATTATTTTGATGAATAGTTGTTTGAATCATCCTAATTTTATCTGTAGCATCCATAAATGCATTAGGAAATAAGTGTATTTTATAATGGATTGAGGTCTCTGATCATAGTGAAGAAAGCAGATCAATGGCTGGTTCGACACTGACTGTAGCTAACTGGAAATTAAACAAGAACTAGTTCATTGACAGCCCCTCCTCCCCACTCCTCAGTGGCCAATTGCAGCTGACTCCTGTCACTTACTAACAATGAATAATAACTAGCAGTTATTCTCATGTTTCATGTACATAATATTGCTAGTGAAAATTCGATTGTTATTATGTTGTAGTTAAAACAAAACTATTAATCTGTGTACTGATCATAGAATTTTAATACTTTCATCATTTTTATAATATATATATGTATAATGTTATTATGTCTCCATGTAATTGTCTTTGTGTGGTTTATAGTAAAGCTACTGATTTTTTTTTTCTTTACAGATAAGAACTTAAGCTGCAGGATAGCAAATATTTTAGTGGAGTCAGCATATTTGTTAGTTTGGTGAAGAAGTTATGAGTTGGCTGTAGCCTTTTGGTGGTATTGAGTAATATCAGTATAACTAGTGGGAGCATCATGTCAGTAGGCAGATCTTCACAGTACACATGTGTCACATGTCTTCAGTTTTTCACTGTGAAGGACTTGCTGATGAGCCATGTCTTTAGTCATGCCTTATGTGTAAATAAACCATTGCACATTTGCCAAAACTGTGGTCAGGTGTTCCTTAGTCTGTCAAAGTTGCGTGTCCACAATGTTCAAGAGAGCAATAGCATTATATTTAAACAGCCACCATTAGTTGAGCTTGCTTGTGCATTCTGTGAAGACACTTTTTCATCTTCTTGCTCCTTAACGAAACATGTGTTCACCCACACTCCAGCTGTTTCATGTCCCTTATATGTTTGTACATACTGCTCCAAAGTATTCAAAGATTTGACAAAACTACAGTTTCATAAAAACTCCAGCAGGATTACACAAAGAAGGTAAGATAATCCTTATCACTTTTTATTGATGTTGCAGTTATTTTGTTGTTTAAATTTTTTCTTGTGATATAAATTTTTGCACTAATACTGGCCATGTCGGCTTATTTTTAGTTTCATCAGTTCAGAGGTTGATGTTTATCCTGTAGCTAACATTTGCACAGTTGTCTGATCAGTTGGGGTTATAATTATTAAGGGAGCTATAATAATACAAAGCTAGCTTGTTTGGTTTCTAGTTTCTAGATAGCTTCATATGGCAGAAATGGCTAACTAACTTTGATAACTTAGAATTAACTTATAGGTATTGTGATTTTCTGTAGGGTTGATGTTTTCAAATTTATTACGAGAAAATGAAGTTTTATGACTACCTCTTTCTTTGTGGAATAGTGAATTTTTATTTTTAAAAATAGAACATGTTACTTCAATTATTTTTCAACATAATATAGTTGGAAATTCGTAGAATTTAATTAATTTCGTGGCAAGGTCATTACTAGTTAAGGTGACTTAATATGGGTGCTAGATCATTGTTATTATAAGTAGATAGCTGGTAAAAAGTGTAGTATATTTCTTTAACATGTATGTGTCATTAGTGCCTGGATAGGTAATGGGTGAAGAAGGTTTGAGAATATATGATGAGGAGTATAGAACTATGACCTTATATTAATATTTGATTTCAGGCATATATTAGTGGTGGAGTTTTCATCTTGTAGTTGAGGCAGTTACGTATTTGAATAACTTTTTGTTGAAGTCCAGATGAATTTATTTCATATTCTAATGGAATTTAAATTGGAAATCCAGTGACATATTAGGCATAAGCTGATAATCAGGTGACAAAAGGAAGTTCAACATATTAGGCATAAGTAGGGGACATTGCCGCAAAGGTGTAAAGATGTGAAGTCTATATAAATCACATTCATTCCTCAGTTATTTAGATTGTCTTTTATGTATGTACATTATCTTGCAATTATAAATACATCCTGGATCTATCATGTAGGGTTTACCTAGTTAGATATAGAAACAATATAAAAAAATCAATACTAATATCTACAAAATCAAACTAATTTTAAATTTTACTTAAGTGACTAATTTATCATGATATAAGGATAAAATAGGTAAAAAAGTCCTTAACTTTCAGATAAGATTACATTAAACAGACGCTGGTTGTAAAATAAATATACCTTTATTAAATACTTCTTTCACGGTTGGCAATATCCGTTCAAAGATAGTATTAGGGTAAACTGGGATGTCTTGGCTTCTAAGGTAAAATGTGTAATAAAGCAGGCTTAGAAAGGCTGAAAGTAAATGTAGAAAGGTACACAATATTGGGCCTCTTTTTCATTTTAGCTTTCACTTATTTTGCAGTGTCAGTATTGACTTTTTGATATAACAGTTCTATTTAGCTAGTTGGCTTGTAACAAAATCTTGTTGGTGGTCAGTGTATTAAGGGTGGACAGGAATGTAGCACTAACACTGTAAATTGTAGACAATCGACCACATCGTTTCTGACTGTCCTCTTTGAGCTTACAAACGAACAATAGCGGAAATATATGCTGTGTACATCAGTTGATTGGATACAAACTCTAGATCAAGGGATATAAAATTTTACAAGTTTTTAATATGCACATCCGTCTTCACCTTTTGTATATATTGTAAAAATCATATAAATAAATAAACTGTAAAATGTCCCCGTTTTATACTACTTTAAATTAAAAAAAAAATCATTTTTCACCAGTGTGATTGCTTTGTCACTGACTGAGGGGATGTGATTGGGATAAGTTGATTCCAAGTTGTTAACACAACAGCAAATAACTCATAGGTTCAGCCTCGCTAGAAGGACATGTGGTGTCTGTTTGTTCTTTCAGGTTCGAATTCCCATCCAGATTTAAGTTTTCAATGGTTTCCCAAAATAAATACAAGCTATTGCCTGGATGGTTCCTTCAAAAAGGCACAGCTTAATTCCATACCATTTGTTGGTCCCAGTCATTTCCTGCCTCTTATGACCATGATATTGACCATGCATAAAACCATAATGAAGAAAGTATCCCTATAAAGCAAGTGTATCTGTAGTGGTTAATGACTTCTTGATGTCTCCTCAGTGATTTCTGTAGGTGAAATGGCTATTCAGATGATACACCATCTTTTGGCATGATAAAGTCAGTGTTTTGTGCCCCTGTTTTTCAAGGCTCACATTCTTTCCCTGCTTGTTGGTCTTTTCAGGAGCTTTGTGGTGGGAGAATATTCTGTGTAGTGCAGCATCAGCTGTCTTACTTTGTCTGTTTATGCCAGACATTACAGCCACACACTGCTGCACAGTGCCATACTGAACTGAGGATGTCCCAATGGTTAGTGCCCCAGCTCATTCCTGTCAGTTTGCTGAAGATATTATTATTTCTTGCATTTATTTTCAGCTTGATACTGATGCAGTGGCATTCGGAAGTGAGATCTCTTTAAAGGGCCATTCCAATGTATCTTATTGCTGCTTGTAAAGTCGTTATGTTTTAGATCACATTCAGCTTTCGTGTGGAATATTTATTACGAGGGTGAAATGTGCAGCCTGCAGTGTTCGTGTGGTTTAGCTTGAGAAAAGTTAAAAATCTCAAGAATGGGCAACATTATTGAGTGATCGCCGATTAAGGACATTTTCAACAGTACTTAAATACAAAAAAAATTTGGTGCACTAATGGATGCTGAACAAATTCAAATTTTAAAACCTGTTTTTCATTAATGTTTAGACCGTTTTAACTAGGTTTCCATCAGTTTTGTGCTCCAATTTGTTACTATGGTATAGACGAGAGTCCACCACTACATGCGGGGTAGGTAGTACTAATGGATATAGTGGGTGGAAGCCACTACATCACCTACAAAAACGAAGAAATCAATTGTATCTATTTGAATGGTAATAAGGAATGTTTAGTTTAATGAAAATGATTATCAAGTAGTCATTATCTTGAAAAGTATTAAATTATAACTGACGAATATAATGTACCAATTGCATACAAAGAATTATAAATTAATATTTCCATTACAAACGATAAATTTCCATTTCAATACACCTGTCACTATGGGGCTTTGGATTTTAGAAAACTTACAGACATTAATTACGAATTTTGTGTATATCCATTCCATACAACAGGTTTTGCTTTCTCTGTTGCCTGTTTGTAAGGCCAAACAATCGGTACCGGATTAGCCACGTAGCAGAAGTTAGAAAATGCTACGGGCCCCGCGCCCTTTATAGGGGGCCCCGCATGGGATTATGCAGAGCCTCCCCATCAAACCATATGGGCGACTTTTTTTTAAGACCTACTACAGCCCCAGACGGCGAAAACAAAGGGCCCCTTCTTCACATATGCTACGGGCTCCGCGCTGTTTTAATCCGGCCCTGCAAACAATTTATGTATTGAACATATTTCGAATTAAATCAAGTGATAGGAGACCTGATGTGGATATATGTGGTTTGTTCAAAAATTAAGGTAAATTTTTTTTTAATTTCGCTGGATTCGTACAGTCTATTTTTTATATATATATTTTTTTATTATTTTGGTACGCCCTTCCATTACAGATATTCACAGTTTTAACTTTATAGCATTCTTTGCATTGCGTTTACTGCTGTCGAAAAAAAATGGATAAAAGGTTTTGCATTAAATTTTGTGTAAAAAATGGGATTAAGTGTTCCAAAACACTTGAGATGTTTACAGTGGCATATGGTGAATCTACTTTGAATAAAAAATAAATTAAAAAAAAAAAGCTGAGAAGATGTCAATGACGAACTTCGTCCTGGACGCCCCAGCACGTCAGCAACTGATGAAAACGTTGAAGAAGTGAAGAAAATAGTGTTGGAGAATCGTCTAATTACCATCACGATCAATAAGGGGTATTACCTTGAAGTTATGTGCCATTTGCGAGAAGGAATACGAAAAAAATCCTGATTCGTGGGAAAGAAATCATGGCTTTTGCACCACAATAACACACCTACTCACCAATCGTTGCTTGTGAGTGATTTTTTGGCCAAAAACAACACTACAATAATGCCTCAGCTACCATATTCATTGGATTTGGCCCCCTGCGACTTTTTCCTGTTCCCAAAACAGAAGAGACCAATGAAAGAACGAAAATTTGCAACGACTGAGGAGATAAAGACTGCATCGCTGAAAGAGCTCTAAGGCTATACCAAAAATTGCTTATCAGAAGTGCTTCAAGGATTGGAAAAATCGTTGGCACAAGTGTATTATATCTGTGGCGGATTACTTTGAAGGGGACAACATAAATATTGATGATTAAATAAATAAAAAATTTTGACAAAAATAAAAATTCGCCTTATTTTTTGAACAAACTTCATATAATGCCTATTTAATAAAATATTACATTCTTTCACTGTTAGGCCGAAAACTTTTCATCTTTCCATAGAGTGCCATTGTGGTTGAAATATCTAATTTTTGCTATGAATTGTGATTGGTGTTGGTACTTTCTTATATGAATTTATTGTTAAACAAGAATTTTCTTCTTGCACCATCTTCTTAGTTCATGGTCCTCCATGTTGTCTGCTGCTCTTATTAAGCAGACAATGTTGTGGATGTCACATCATTGATGAAGGCTCTCCAACTAGCAAATTGTCTCTCGTTGTCCACTTTTTCCAGAAATTTGTCTTTAATAATAAGCTATATAACTCCTTACTTATCATTTCGGAAAATGTGGTTAGTATTCCTTTCGATCCTGTGTTTTGTAATAATCATGACTTGTTCACTTGTTACATGATCTATCCATCTGGATTTTTAATATTCGTCTTAAAAGCAATGCATGGAAAGCCTCCACCCACTTAATGAATTAATGACGCCGCGCAGTGATACCGACTACACACAATATTTCGCAATTCTCTAGCAAGTAACGGCTCGAAGTCTCGACTTTACACTAATTGTTAAGGCTTCTTGGATTGATGCCTTTGGTAAATGATTGTCACTTCCCTTGTAGGACCGCCATTTTTGTTCGACAAGCATCCAAGCTACATGAATTTGTCCTTCTGATTCCATCACTGCCCAAGCTGGTTACTATTTTGCTTTTGAAGACTAATCCTAAGTTATATTTTTTGCGTTGTTAATTCTTTCTGAAGAAACCTGAAGATCTTCTGAAATTTACATGAATATTGCAGTGTCAGCAGTATAGCGGATAATTAGCTAATCACCATTTATCTAGTTTTTTATCACCTTATTGCTAGGTATTTACTAAATAGTCTGAAAATGGCTTCACATTACAAGTTAAAGACTGTAGGAAATAATATAGACCCCTGTATAACACCTGTTTGTATGTGGGATTATACAGGTGATCTCCCACTATAATCTGTACTGATATGTTCCAGTACAGCTATCTTGTAATGATGGTGTCTTTACTGTCACGAGCTATACCTTCCAACCAATTAACATGTTGTTTAAAATTCCAAAATGGCTTTGGATGTAAGCAAAGCTTGCGAAAACATTTGTATGGTCATTATTTTTCAAATATGATCTGGATACAAAATAAGCTATACCAATATTTAAATTTTTAGTTAATCTTGATAGTCTTTGTTACTAACTTTAAATACATATAGCAAATATGTAATTTGAATTGACCTTCATGGAAAACCTAATTACTAATTGTCTCTACATGCCTGAAAATGAAGCATTTTTTAAAATGATTATTTTGCAATTTTTGTGCATGTAATTTCAGCGAGAAATCTTTTCAGATTTGAATAAATGTGTCATTATGTTCTCTATTTAACTAGATGTGCAAACTGGCATTTGTTAATTCTTAATTTATTGATTTCATGTTTTGTTGCTAATATATTTCTAATGTTTTAATATGCACAAATTCACTTTATCACAGTCTTAAATTATTCAACTATTTTAATTTACAAGTTGTTGATACTATTTTCAGTATCTTGCTGCAGTACTATTCTAGGTTTTTTACTAAAAAAATATGTGGTAATTCAGTTTGAGTCCTTCATTTACAAATGGTAAGCTCTTCATATTTTGGAGCAGTTCACTAATTATTAACATGGAATACTAAAAAATATATGTATACTACTACTTATAGAAATAAGTATATATTAAACAATTGTCCACTGCTTGAAAAACCAGAATGAAACATACAAGTTGAGAAATAACTTACTTGTTTGATATGATAAGTTGTCACTAAAAAATAATATGCAAGTTTTCCTGTTTCTAGGGTTTATTGTGACTGTGGAAAAAACAATTACAGTTATGGGGAGCAACTTTTTGCCACTGAGTTTCAAACCAACAGAACACAGGATAAACCAGCCAATTTCAACAGCTGTAGTATGGGCTTAGAAAAGAAAGAAAGCTGTATGAAAAATAAGTCAAATAAACTTTCATCTTTGCACCAATTACATGGGACATCATGTATATTGTCCTGCAATGTTCAAAATAATCAGAAATGGAATCTTAAATGTAATCAGCAAAATTATTTGAATGAATACATATCTTGTGATATTTGTAAAAAAATATTTACTAAGTCTGGGAACTATAGAAGACACCAGCGCATTCATTTAGGGAAACGCCCATATTCTTGTGAGGTTTGTGCAAAATCATTTACAAACTCCGTGGACCTTAAAGTTCATCGACGGATTCATTTGGGTGAGCGTCCATTTTCTTGTGATGTTTGTGGAAAAACGTTTACACAGTCTGGGAATCTTACAAGTCATCAGCGAATTCATTTGGGTGAGCGCCGATTTTCTTGTGAGGTTTGTGGAAAATCTTTTATGGGGTTTTCACATTTTAAAAGACATCAGCAGATTCATTTCGATGAACGCCCATTTTCTTGTGACTTATGTTCAAAATCTTTTATACACTCTGTGGACCTTAAAATTCATAGGCGGATTCATTTGGGTGAGCGCCCATATCCTTGTGTCGTTTGTGGAAAATCATTTACACAGTCTGGGAATCTTAAAATTCATCAGCGGAGTCATATGGCTGAACGTCCATTTTCTTGTGAAGTTTGTGGAAAATTATTTACACAGTCTGGACATCTTAAAAGTCATCAGCGGATTCATTTAGGTGAACGTCCATTTTCCTGTGACATTTGTGGAAAATTATTTAAACAGTCTGGTCATCTTAAAACTCATCAAGGGATTCATTTTGGTGAAAGCCAGTTTTCATGTGAAGTTTGTGGAAAATCTTTTCATGGTCTGAGCAGCTGAAAATTCATCAGCGGATTCATTTGGGTGAACGCCCATTTAGCTGTGACATTTGTGGAAAATCATTCACACAGTCTGGGAATCTTAAACGTCATCAGCGTATCATTAGAGTTAATACTCGTTTTCTCATTCCATTTGTGGATTTTTTTACACTATGTAGGAATCTTGAAAACTATCACAATATTTATTCATAATGGAGCACATATTGTTTAAAATCTAAAAGAAAACCTGTGAAACGGTCTGATATTCTTATATGTCATTAGGGAGAATTCAAAAACTGTTTGGATCAATTTTGGTTTCTTTTAAAACTTTCCAATCATCCTCATAGAGTGACATGGCTTTTGCCTTGGCACCTGCTCTTCGTGCCCCTTGGTAGAACATAGATACCTCCCCTACGAATTTTACAAAATATTTTGTGTTGTTTTACTTTTTATAATATCAATAAAATTATTGTGTATATAATGAATATTACTATTTGCTTTATATTCTTTTGTATATATTCAAATATTCTGTGTAAAATGATGACAAAAATAACTTAGTTATTTAGAAAACTGTTTGTGATGTACAGTTAGGGATCCTTTTCTTCTAGAGTTGTTACTAAAAACACACTCTTCATCTCACTGATGAAATAGAAGAAATTATGACTGCTGTTTGAAGTAAAACTATGAAGATTATTATCATTTTTTTTATTTCTGTAGTTTCTATCACCTTTCTCTCCTAATTTTGAGAGAATGATTCCTGGTCCTGCTCAAGATATTTCCATATCTCATTGACACTATTTTAGATATAATCTTGCTATGAACCATTTCTGACTAGCCTCATAAAATTTATACAACACCGCTCTTTTACACATTTTAAATCGGAAATAACACACCAGTCAGGAGTATAATTAATGAGGCACTGAAATTTATTTAACAGGATAAAATAAGAATCATTTTATTAACGAGCTGTGTGGTGATATGCATGTGAATTAAATCAATACTGCTCTTTTTCCATATGTGAAAACAATATAATCCTTCTGTGGTGTGTAATATTCTGTGTGACATCAAGTGAATTTGTGTCTAAGTACTATGTGTTTAACATTTTTGGTGCTTTATACGCCGATTCATGTTCATTAGTTCAAAATAGATAATGCCTTGTATCCTGAATACTATGAATTCAAGTCACACAACACTGTCAGTATATCGGTATCTAATGTAGGGATATTGTTAAATTATTGAAGTAAATTTCAACATCATATTGTGTATCCTGCACCCTGTATTAACCAAATGAGTTACGTAGTTCGGTTTTGAACCCTGTCCCACCCCCATAATTGCCCAGCGAATGTTTCTGCTCAAAGTCTATGGCCAAGTCATGTGATTAGTTCATGGTTACTCCCTTATGAGTTTTATTGTAGAAAACATCGTTGTTCTCGCGATCGTCTAAGCGTTTAGAAATTAAAAAATCTTATTCAGTCGAGATAGTGCTAATTTCCATGTAAAGTTTGTATAAAACATTCGCATCTGAGGTTCTTAAACAGAGTACGAGATTTAATTCAGGACATTTCTTTTTCTTGTGAAGTTTAAGGAAAGCCTTTTATAGCTTCTAAAGACATCAAGCCGCACAAGGCCACTGGTTATAAAGTACCTCCACACTGAGATATGATTAGTAGAAAATCTTTTACAGTTTTGTTCAACTAAAATACTTCTGAGAAGATTCAGATGGATGGTGGTTTCCTTGAAAATCGTTTTCACACTTTGGAAAATGTTAAAAATTAATGCTTCTTGTATATATATTTAACTAAAAAAAAATGAAGATTTTCTAGTTTTTAAAAAATCAACTATTCTGTCAGATACACATATATTTTCCTGTAAATACAGTAAAATCGTTTAAATACTGGAAGAACTAAGGGGGCTTAAGAATTTGTTGTGTTTTACTTTTTTCCTCCTACATCATTACAGGAAAAATGTAAAACTAATATCTCTAAAGAAATTAAATAATTTGCCCTTATTTTTAAATTTGTTTGGGCACATTTTCTCGTTTGAACCTCTATGATAATTTTCTGTGATGATTGAGATAAAGTTTATTGACATTGACAATTTTGTTGGTAAAATCATAAAATACTTTTCTTTAATTTTAATTGTGTTTCCTGTAATTTCTACGAATGTTGTTAGTTATTGTTGGATATCTGCTATTAATGAAAGACTTATTTCTTTACAGTTGTATTCTGACATCATGAGAAAAATTTTAGAGTAGAAAAAATTGTCAATTACTTTATTTAAAAGATGTATTACCATAGCAGTAGTTTTAGAGAACATTTGTTAGCAATGTGTTATGTTATGTACATAATATTTATAAGTTCTGAATGTAACTGTATAACTAATTTCTTAATAATATTCTTTAGAAACCATTCTCTTCTGACAAGGTCTGAGGTAGATTCGATACTTAGATGATATTTTCCAGGGTTTATGAAATTAACTGTATCAGTGGGGTTGGATCAATTTTTTGTAGGTATCAGATTTATACATTATATATTGTTTTTATCATAGATGTAAAATGAAAATCTTTTCAACTTTTTTACTGTTCATTAATTTAACTGAATAAGGTGATTTCATATTTCCATTTTACTTTCTAAACTTTACTGTTACTATAATTGCAACCATATTACATTTTATAAAAGAGGACACTGGAAACAGCTGTCATAATGCTTGTCATTTTGTCTTTTGTGTTGTGATAGTCGTATAAAAAAATGATAATATCAATTGTTCTATCTATAGTAATTGATTATTGAATAATGGTTATTCATTTATAACTCTAAAATTTTATACATTTTAAATAAATATTACCCACAACCTATATATGATGAATTATACTTTTATACAACAATGATCTTTTTTTCATTTACAAGAGATAAGATTCTAGATCTATTTTTCAGGCTAAGTTCAAATATAAATTTAGTTTTTCCCATCAGGAAGGAGTTTTTTGTGATGTTAATTCAATACCTATTATTAATGATTTGTGATAAAATCAGTAACTAAGTTTCTAACTCTAAACTCTTTTTAACTTGCCTAGAAACTGGTAGAGTGTGGTTTTCAAGAATATTTTGTATCCTGAATATCTTTCATCTTGGTACAACAGAAGTAAGCTAGCATATTAGAACTTCAGTGACTTTGGTAGGCTACATGTTTTCCATTGTAGAAATTTGCTGATGAAAACGATCATCACTGACAGCCCCAAGATTTTCTGGGAAGAAGTTTAAGTGAGAGTCCAAGAAGAGAATTTTTAAGGAAATATTGCATCCCATACCTTCATAAGAATGTAGAACATCAGCCACTATGTCACCATAGTTTTCTGCAATATAGTTTCCGAGGAATTTGCAGCATACCTTTATGAAAGACTGCCAGGCTGCTTCTTCTTATGGTTTTTAACGGTCCTTCAAAATGTTCATCAGCCTTTAATGACCGTGTTAAAATTGCTTCCTTCTGTTTAGCATCACCGCCTTTGGGAAATTTCGATTTCAAGTACAAGAATCCACCAGAAAGTTAATCCATAACCTATACAAAAATTTTCATTGTACCTAATTTAATATGCAATGGAGGTAAATATATTTTTTATGATTCACTAAGGGATATTTGACACATTTTTCTGGCGAGGGATTAGAGATTCACATTTTGGCCATGATTTAATAACTTAGTGAGACTTCATATCTTTGCTGTCCCATTCACAGAAAGACAGAAAAACTGGTGAACACAAGCTGCAAACCAAACAATAAACAATGATCTTTAAGTCGCCACAGATATACCATTTGTATTTTTCATATTGAATTGTTACTAAATCTAGTTTCGTAGTTTTATATATCTCCTTCATATCAGCGTCATGAGTTGCAGGTATTGATGGAAGGTCATTGCCAATATGTAGCAGGACAGCTATCAAACTAACTTCAGATGAGTCTATGTACAATTGCCACTGATCAGGCCGGTGTTGACACCAAATATTTTACATAACAGAACAAATATCACTGCAAAACACAATACCATTTTCTACAGAAAAGCATTCTTAAAAATCACCATGGCCGCCACGATAACAATATATTCTGACATATTTTTTGAGTAAATTCCAGCCATTGAGTTTGGAAGTTAAATCTTCAGCTTGCTATTAAGACACGTTTAAATCTCCAACTAGGTAATTAAGATTTTGTTGATTGGGAATGTAATGGTTCTCATGAACAGCTATTGCCTTGTAGGATTATTTTTATAATCATGATCATCTGAATCATTTTCAATCTGAGCTAGGTCAGAATTACAGTAACGAGTTAAGTTTTATCTGCATTTAC
>JARYHS010006964.1:13415973-13459981 GCA_031002005.1 Vandiemenella viatica | reverse complement strand
ATTAGTTTTACATTTTTCCTGTAATGATGTAGGAGGAAAGAAGTAAAACACAACAAATTCTTAAGCCCCCTTAGTTCTTCCAGTATTTAAACGATTTTACTGTATTTACAGGAAAAATATATGTGTATCTGACAGAATAGTTGATTTTTAAAAAACTAGAACATCTTCAAATTTTTTTCAGTTAAATATATATACAAGAAGCATTAATTTTTAACATTTTCCAAAGTGTGAAAACGATTTTCAAGGAAACCACCATCCATCTGAATCTTCTCAGATGTATTTTAGTTGAACAAAACTGTAAAAGATTTTCTACTAATCATATATCAGTGTGGAGGTACTTTATAACCAGTGGCCTTGTGCGGCTTGATGTCTTTAGAAGCTATAAAAGGTTTTCCTTAAACTTCACAAGAAAAAGATATGTCCTGAATTAAATCTCGTACTCTGTTTAAGAACCTCAGATGCGAATGTTTTATACAAACTTTACATGGAAATTAGCACTATCTCGACTGAATAAGATTTTTTAATTTCTAAACGCTTAGACGATCGCAAGAAAAACGATGTTTTCTACAATAAAACTCATAAGGGAGTAACCATGAACTAATCACATGACTTGGCCATAGACTTTGAGCAGAAACATTCGCTGGGCAATGATGGGGGCGGGACAGGGTTCAAAACCGAACTACATAACTCCTTATTCGGTTAATACAGGGTGCAGGATACACAATATGATGTTGACATTTACTTCAATAATTTAACAATCTCCCTACATTAGATACCGATATACTGACAGTGTTGTGTGACTTGATTTCATAGTATTCAGGTTACAAGGCATTATCTCTTTTGAACTAACGAACATGAATCGGCGTATAAAGCACCAAAAATGTTAAACACATGGTACCTAGACACAAATTCACTTGATGTCACACAGAATATTACACACCACAGAAGGATCATATTGTTTTCACATATGGAAAAAGAGCGGTTTTGATTTAATTCACATGCATATCACCACACAGCTCGTTAATAAAATGATTCTTATTTTATCCTGTTAAATAAATTTCAGTGCCTCATTAATTATACTGCTGACTGGTGTGTTATTTCCGATTTAAAATGTGTAAAAGAGCGGTGTAGTATAAATTTTATGAGGCTAGTCAGAAATGGTTCATAGCAAGTTTATATCTAAAATGGTGTCAATGAGATATGGAAATATCTTGAGCAGGACCAGGAATCATTCTCTCAAAATTTGGAGAGAAAGGTGATAGAAACTACAGAAATAAAAAAAAATAATCTTCATAGTTTTACTTCAAACAGCAGTCATAATTTCTTCTATTTCATCAGTGAGATGAAGAGTGTGTTTTTAGTAACAACTCTAGAAGAAAAGGATCCCTAACTGTACATCACAAACAGTTTTCTAAATAACTAAGTTATTTTTGTCATCATTTTACACAGAATATATGAATATATACAAAAGAATATAAAGCAAATAGTAATATTCATTATATACACAATAATTTTATTGATATTATAAAAAGTAAAACAACACAAAATATTTTGTAAAATTCGTAGGGGAAAAATCTATGTTCTACCAAGGGGCACGGAGAGCGGGTGCCAAGGCAAAAGCCATGTCACTCTATGAGGATGATTGGAAAGTTTTAAAAGAAACCAAAATTGATCCAAACAGTTTATGAATTCTCCCTAATGACATATAAGAATATCAGATCAGTTTCACAGGTTTTGTTTTAGATTTTAAACAATATGTGCTCCATTATGAATAAATATTGTGATAGTTTTCAAGATTCCTACATAGTGTAAAAAATCCACAAATGGAATGAGAAAAAGAGTATTAACTCTAATGAATACGCTGATGACGTTTAAGATTCCCAGACTGTGTGAATGATTTTCCACAAACGTCACAGCTAAATGGGCGTTCACCCAAATGAATCCGCTGATGAATTTTCAGCTGCCCAGACCATGTAAAAGATTTTCCACAAACTTCACATGAAAACTGGCTTTCACCAAAATGAATCCCTTGATGAGTTTTAAGATGACCAGACTGTTTAAATAATTTTCCACAAATGTCACAGGAAAATGGACGTTCACCTAAATGAATCCGCTGATGACTTTTAAGATGTCCAGACTGTGTAAATAATTTTCCACAAACTTCACAAGAAAATGGACGTTCAGCCATATGACTCCGCTGATGAATTTTAAGATTCCCAGACTGTGTAAATGATTTTCCACAAACGACACAAGGATATGGGCGCTCACCCAAATGAATCCGCCTATGACTTTTAAGGTCCACAGACTGTATAAAAGATTGTGAACATAAGTCACAAGAAAATGGGCGTTCATCGAAATGAATCTGCTGATGTCTTTTAAAATGTGAAAACTCCATAAAAGATTTTCCACAAACCTCACAAGAAAATCGGCGCTCACCCAAATGAATTCGCTGATGACTTGTAAGATTCCCAGACTGTGTAAACGTTTTTCCACAAACATCACAAGAAAATGGACGCTCACCCTAAATGAATCCGTCGATGAACTTTAGGTCCACGGAGTTTGTAAATGATTTTGCACAAACCTCACAAGAATATGGGCGTTTCCCTAAATGAATGCGCTGGTGTCTTCTATAGTTCCTAGACTTAGTAAATATTTTTTTACAAATATCACAAGAAGATATGTATTCATTCAAATAATTTTGCTGATTACATTTAAGATTCCATTTCTGATTATTTTGAACATTGCAGGACAACATACATGATGTCCCATGTAATTGGTGCAAAGATGAAAGTTTATTTGACTTATTTTTCATACAGCTTTCTTTCTTTTCTAAGCCCATACTACAGCTGTTGAAATTGGCTGGTTTATCCTGTGTTCTGTTGGTTTGAAACTCAGTGGCAAAAAGTTGCTGTCCATAACTGTAATTGTTTTTTCCACAGTCACAATAAACCCTAGAAACAGGAAAACTTGCATATTATTTTTTAGTGACAACTTATCATATCAAAGAAGTAAGTTATTTCTCAACTTGTATGTTTCATTCTGGTTTTTCAAGCAGTGGACAATTGTTTAATATATACTTTATTTTTATAAGTAGTATTATACATATATTTTTTAGTATTCCATGTTAATAATTAGTGAACTGCTCCAAAATATGAAGAGCTTACCATTTGTAAAATGAAGGACTCAAACTGAATTACCACATATTTTTTAGTAAAAAACCTAGAATAGTACTGCAGCAAGATACTGAAAATAGTATCAACAACTTGTAAATTAAAATAGTTGAATAATTTAAGACTGTGATAAAGTGAATTTGTGCATATTAAAACATTAGCAATATATTAGCAACAAAACTTGAAATCAATAAATTAAGAATTTAACAAATGCCAGTTTGCACATCTAGTTAAATAGAGAACATAATGACACATTTATTCAAATCTGAAAAGATTTCTCGCTGAAATTACATGCACAAAAATTGCAAAATAATTATTTTAAAAAATGCTTCATTTTCAGGCATGTAGAGACAATTAGTAATTAGGTTTTCCATGAAGGTCAATTCAAATTACATATTTGCTATATGTATTTAAAGTTAGTAACAAAGACTATCAAGATTAACTAAAAATTTAAATATTGGTATAGCTTATTTTGTATCCAGATCATATTTGAAAAATAATGACCATACAAATGTTTTCGCAAGCTTTGCTTACATCCAAAGCCATTTTGGAATTTTAAACAACATGTTAATTGGTTGGAAGGTATAGCTCATGACAGTAAAGACACCATCATTACAAGATAGCTGTACTGGAACATATCAGTACAGATTATAGTGGGAGATCACCTGTATAATCCCACATACTAACAGGTGTTATACAGGGGTCTATATTATTTCCTACAGTCTTTAACTTGTAATCTGAAGCCATTTTCAGACTACTTAGTAAATACCTAGCAATAAGGTGATAAAAAACTAGATAAATGGTGATTAGCTAATTATCCGCTATACTGCTGACACTGCAATATTCATGTAAATTTCAGAAGATCTTCAGGTTTCTTCAGAAAGAATTAACACCGCAAAAAATATAACTTAGGATCAGTCTTCAAAAGCAAAATAGTAACAGCTTGGGCAGTGATGGAATCAGGACAAATTCATGTAGCTTGGATGCTTGTCGAACAAAAATGGCGGTCCTACAAGGGAAGTGACGATCATTTACCTAAGGTATCAATCCAAGAAGCCTTAACAATTAGTGTAAAGTCGAGACTTCGAGCCGTTACTTGCTAGAGAATTGCGAAATATTGTGTGCAGTCGGTATCACTGCGCGGCGTCATTAATTCATTAAGCAGGTGGAGGCTTTCCATACATTGCTTTTAAGACGAATATTAAAAATCCCGATGGATGGATCATGTAACAAGTGAACAAGTCATGATTATTACAAAACACAGGATCGAAACGAATACTAACCACATTTTCCGAAATGATAAGTAAGGAGTTATATAGCTTATTATTAAAGACAAATTTCTGGAAAAAGTGGACGACGACAGACAATTTGCTAGTTGGAGAGCCTCCTTCAATGATGTGACATCCACGACATTGTCTGCCTAATAAGAGCAACAGACAACATGGAGAACCATGAATTAAGAAGATGGTACAAGAAGAAAATTCTTATTTAACAATAAATTCATATAAGAAAGTATCAACACCAATCACAATTCATAGCAAAAATTAGATATTTCAACCACAATGGCACTCCATGGAAAGATGGAAAGTTTTCGGCCTAACAGTGAAAGAATGTAATATTTTATTAAATAGGCATTATATGAAGTTTGTTCAAAAAAGAAGGCGAATTTTTATTTTTGTCAAAAAAATTCTTTATTTAATCATCAATAGTTAGGTTATCCCCTTCAAAGTAAACCGCCACAGATATAATACACTTGTGTCAACGATTTTTTCAAATCCTTGAAGCACTTCTGATAAGCACTTTTTGGTATAGCCTTAGAGCTCTTTCAGCGATGCATGTATTTATCTACTCAGTCGTTGCAAATTTTCGTCCTTTCATTGGTCTCTTCAGTTTTGGGAACAGGAAAAAGTCGCAGGGGGCCAAATCCAATGAATATGGTGGCTGAGGCATTATTGTAGTGTTGTTTTTGGCCAAAAAATCACTCACAAGCAACGATTGGTGAGCAGGTGTGTTATTGTGGTGCAAAAGCCATGATTTCTTTCCCACAAATCAGGATTTTTTTCGTATTCCTTCTCGCAAATGGCACATAACTTCAAGGTAATACCCCTTATTGACCTGTGATGGTAATTCGACGATTCTCCAACACTATTTTCTTCACTTCTTCAACGTTTTCATCAGTTGCTGACGTGCTGGGGTGTCCAGGACGAAGTTCGTTCATTGACATCTTCTCAGCCTTTTTTTTGTTTGTTTGTTTTAATTTGTTTTTTATTCAAAGTAGATTCACCATATGCCACTGTAAACATCTCAAGTGTTTTGGAACACTTAATCCCATTTTTTACACAAAATTTAATGCAAAACCTTTTATCCATTTTTTTCGACAGCAGTAAACGCAATGTAAAGAATGCTATAAAGTTAAAACTGTGAATATCTGTAATGGAAGGGCGTACCAAAATAAAAAAAAAAAAAATAATAAAAATAGACTGTACGAATCCAGCGAAATTAAAAAAAATTTACCTTAATTTTTGAACAAACCACATATATCCAAATCACCTTAATTTTTTAAGTATGAATGACTGGATATTGTGGGCGATTTCCTCAATTGCAAGTTAATCAATTTTTTATAAAGGTGAATAACACGCCAATGCAATTGAATTTTGTTTTATTTTGGTGTCGTACGCGTTTCGCTCTATATCAAGAGCATCATCAGCGACATCTGTTAGATATTTATTCATTTATTTAGTTACATTTGATTTACAAAACATTATAAAGTTGAGGTGAAATTAAATCTACTTACATGTTACTTTTTTACTTTTTTCTCATGATCAGGGTTGGCTTCTGTGTGTATGTTTTGTAGAATTTGCTGAAGGTATGAAGCACTACACTGCACTGACCAAATTTCACATTGATACTATTATTTACCGTTTTCAAAACATGAGAAAGTAAACACCACGCCATGTTTTTCACAGGTCCATAGAGTGTGTGTTTGTTTATGTTTCAGGTTTAATTGTGTTTAGAGGTCCTTGGTTTTTACAGTTTGCTTTGTGTTATCTTTGTTGGTAGGCGGGGATTTGAAATGGTTGTCTTTTTGTGGATATTTATTTCTTTTTTAATGTGGCATATAGTGTCTGATTAGTTAAGTTTGTATAATCATTTATGATCTGCTTTCCTTCAATTAGTGCTTTTTGGATGTAATAATTTTCCTGAAATGTTAATGCCTGTGGTCTGTTATTGTTTATGGTGAGTATTTGCATGTCTCTGTGGATATCTGTCGGTTGGTGATTGTGTTCTAGAAGGTGTTCTGCAAATGTGGAGTGGTTAGTGTATTTCAGTGCTCTTAGGTGTTCTTTGTATCTTGTTTCGAATTGTCTGCAAGTCTGGCCAATGTATTGAGCTTCACAGTTTTGACATGTGAGTCTGTATATGCCTGAATTATGGTATTTGTTTTTGTTTGTGATGTTTTTAATGTTTTTATTTATAGAGTTATTGGTTCTGAAAGCGATGTTTAGACCTTGTTTTTTGAGAATGTTTGCTATTTTATGTGTATTTTTGTTGATATAGGTCATAACATGCCATTTTTCTTTTTTCACTTGTGTGGGTGGTTTGTTTTCTGATGCTGAGTTTGTATTTGCTTGTAGCAGTGTTGGAATGGTGTTTTGTGTTGTCTTTAGTATTTGTTTTTTGATGTTGTTGTTTATTTGGTGTATTCGGTTTTCTTTATATCCATTTCTGGTAGCTATTTGTATGATTGTGTTCAATTCTGATTTGTAATTTTCTTTGTTTACGGGTGTCCTATTTAGTCGGTTGAGCATGTGCCTTATTGCTGCTTCCTTATGTGTTTGGGGATGGTTTGATGTTGAGTTTATGATCATGTCTGTTGTAGTGGGTTTTCTGTATATTTGGAATTGATGTTGTGTTTTGTGAGCAGTTATGGTGAGGTCGAGGAAGTTGAGTTTTCATTGTGTTTCCATTTCCAGTGTGAATTTTATATTGCTGTGTGTAGTGTTGATATCTGTGTGTAATTGGCTAATTCTAGGTTCAGGTTCATTAATTAGACAGATAACATCATCAACATATCTAAACCACTGTGTTAAAATTACACCATGATTCCTTCTATGGTTGCCATGCAGGGTATAAATCTACCAATCGCCTGATTGCTAAAGCATATTGGTGGCCTTCTAGGAGGCAGGATACGCGCGATTACGTTAAAAGTTGTAATGTGTGCAATCAACGCGCGGGGGAAACACGAAACAGGGAGAGATTACAATCATTACCCGAAACTAGTGCCCCCTTTCAAAGGATTCATTTAGATATTGTTGGCCCATTTTCAAGAAGCGATAGCGGCCATGTTTTCATCTTAACCATCGTGGACGCGTTTTCACGGTATCTAGCCATGATTCCGCTAGTCGACCAGAAGACGGAGACCATCGCGAGAGCATTTGTAACCCGATGGGTTCTAATTTACGGGATTCCTTCAGTTTTGGTCACGGACAAGGGGCAGAGCTTTTTATCTGATCTATTTACACAGATGTGCAGACTACTAGGAATTAAAAAACTGAACACCACGGCAGTGCACCCAGAATCTAATGGAATGGCAGAGAGGACGCACAGAACTATAATTAAATCCCTAAGTTGTTATATAAAAAAATCTCAACAGAATTGGCCTACAGTTTTACCTTTTATTGTCAGTGCTTATAATTTCCGTGTGAACTCTTCCACAAACAAGACACCGTATGAGGTACTCTACGGGAGGGATATGAATTCGCCCTTTGCTGTATTTCCGTTGTCTAAAGAAATAACCAACCCTGATGTAAGGAGTTTGGCGCATAAGCTACGCAGAATTTGGAGTAGTGTGCGGAAAGCGAATGCCAAAGCGTTCGCACGGCAGGCAAAGCAATATAATAAAAAAGCCACCCTCAGGACCTTGCTATTGGTTCATTTGTACTTTTAAACAAACCTTTTAGAAAACGTGGTACATGTTCCAAATTTAACCTATCTTGGACGGGTCCATTTGAAATAGTAGGACTGCCCTCAGGTGTTAATGTGCGGATTTGGTTACCAGATCGGGACGTAACGGTACATGAAAACCGGGTTAAACCTTACATCTGGAGAAAAACGCAGCGGGTAGCACGGTCGACAATAGTCGACGAGACTCGAAATACAGACCTTGGAACACCAGGGGGGAAGCCCATAGCAGCGCAAAATCCTAGACAACGCGAGGACATACCATATAAATTACGAAATCGTGCAGCTAATGGTACGGGAAGGGGTACACCTCCGCAACAGACACAGGTAACGCAGCGAAAGACAGGGAAAAACAACGATGCTAGTCATTCATATAATTTAAGAAATAAGAAGGTAGTACCTTGAAAATAAGCCGTTAATACTGTTTGTGCCAACCTCGCAAAGGTGCTGCCAGTGAGGAAGTGGAACAGTGATTGCTAAAGTAAGAATGTTAATGGCAATAAGTAAAGTAATTTAGAATTGGTCCAGATTTGTGTATAAAAGTTTTAATAAAACCATGCAGACTGGATTGGTTTCGACTCAACGAATTTGTGTTTAATTTTAATCAAGAGGAAAAGTTTTGTTTGAACCTAAGTGAAAAGTTAAAACTGTGTCAAGTTCTTTGTATGCAATAGCAAGTTGTGTGTTGATTGTTGTCCGACACAGCTGTTGTGTAATGTAAACACCAGTGTGCAGAATTTTGCTGTGGTTTCAAATCCCGCAGGGCAGGGCTACGCAGCGGGCTGCTGTCCGCAAGGCATGACGTGTGTCGACGCAGCAAGCGGCGTATGCTGACAAGACTCGCGAAGCGGTAACCAGCTCAGCGGTGTCCTGTTTAAGTATCGGAACATTATTTACAGACCTTTTAGATATAAGACTTTGGTGTAAAATATTTTAGGTAGTAAGAACTTTATCTCTTAGTGGAATCGTTAGTATTGTGTAGTAACAGCCGGTGTGTAACCTTTAGTAGTTAATTTCTCCAAGTGTGACATTAGAAGAATAATGTTGCATTTTAAGGTTTCACTAGTAGTATTAATTCTTTCGCTGGGCAGGGTCCCAATACAATGTTACCAAGGCACACCCCTCAAGAGTGGTATAGCAAGAGAATGTTATTAATTCGCCATTAGTTTGGTCCATTGTGGCTCAGATAAATTTCAGAGAATTATGGGAGCACAGTCGGCAGCTGGATACTGTATTTAATCTATTGGATGCATCTTTTCAAAATCTCACCTCCTTTGACGATGATATAACTCATGAATTGGTAGGGAGTCTAAGAACCCTCTATGCAGCCCTAGACGATGAGTATCGTAATTTAGTTGGTCTTTTGCCAAGGGGAGGGAAAAGGACAAAAAGAGCGTTAATATCGGTAGGCGGTTCCCTTCTAAAGAAATAGTTCGGGACTCTTACGGAAAAGGATTACAAGAAATTAAATTCCCGACTGACCAATTTGGAACAAATCACAGACAATATGGAAATTAACGCCTCAAAACAAATTATGCTGACTAAGAACCTTCAAAATGCCGTAACGAATAATACAGCCGCAATAACAACACTCGCGAACACTTTCATGGCAAAAGTATCCCAGTTACAAATTACTCAAAATTTAAAGGAATTAGAAAGATTTTTTGTTCAACAATTATACAGCAACCAACTGCTACAGCAACTGGTAGTAACTATCACTAATACTTGCATGGAATTAACTAAATTAAGAATTGCTCTGATACAAGCCACAGATGGGAAACTTAGCGATGTACTAATCAATCCGAAAACCTTCTTACAATATTTGCAAACTATTCAAAGGCATCTAGAAGCACAATGCTATATGATTTTCCCTTGCACCTTGGAAAACGTATATCATTACTATCAATTAGCGTCCGTAAATGTAGCATTGATGGGTGACAATCTACACCTTGTCGTTGACATAACGGTGTGTACTACTGACTCAGTTTTAACCAGGTCCTCTGTGCATACATTTCCAATTTTTTGGGAGCAAACGGGTTATTATGTACAATGGAAGACGCATGAGGTACTGTTGTTAACCCAATCCCGGAACGCTTATGCGCTCCTAAACAAACATGACTTGGAAGGATGTAGAAACTCTGGCATAACAGTCTGTCCAGCACTCACGTTGCACAGTAGGAGTGTAGGCACTTGTGAAACCTCTATGTTCTTCTCAAACAACATTTCAAGCTTGTACCAACGAGACATCCTAATGCTGGATCGGCCTTACCTAAGCCTTGTAAATCAAAATTGGGTCTTTGCTATGCCCAAACCTTACGAAATTATTGTCACTTGTTGGAATGAAGATGTCAATCAAACAGTTAATCGAGTGAAACTCATGAATCATTCAGCAGTCATCTCACTGTCAATTTGTAGGAGAAATTTTCTTTATACCAGTGTTGCATAAAACTCTTATTCATGCCAATCTGTCATATCCAGAATACGTGTTACCCACTTTCAGTAAGAAATATACCATAGTCCGAAATTAGGTGAATTAAATCAAACAAATCCCGCAATCTTGAGCACAGAATTATCAAAACATTTGCAACAAGCAAGGGACTAAATTAAATATAATCAATTAATAGCAGCCATAGAAACGCAAGTTCAACTGCAATCAAGGCACAAGACCATGGTGACCACTGTGAGTTTAACGACTATTGTATCATCAACTAATGTAGTAATATTGATACTGTTAATTTACAAACGATATAATAAAAAATTAACCAGATTGGATATTGATAGACCTATACCAACTGCAGCGCAAATTGTAATGACTCTGCAATCTTCTAGCAAGGATAGTGCTAAGGACACTCAAAACTGCACAACTAAATCGAAACTGTAATTATGTCATTTATGTTCTGTTGTTCTTGTCAAATGATTATTTTTCTCTTTTATTGCCTTGTCTTTTGTACTTATGATTTTTAACGAGAATTGATTTTGTTATTATACAGGATTGGACGTCACACCATAAAGCATTTGGGATTATAAAAGAATGTTGCTATAACTTTGTAAGCCCGATGCAAGAATCCAAGCACGAATCATGTATACTAGGACTAGTTATTGAGTAACCTCAACAATGGAGGATGGTAGAAAGCTTTGAGGACAAAGCTGGTCTTCGATTAATGGGGGAGAGATTGTAGCAGGTCGTTTTAATAATGGCAGTGTATTTTGGGAAATAAGAAAATATGAATAATGATATTATACGAGCGGCGACACTCGCAGACAGCGAGCGCCTGGCGTGGGATGTCGCAAGATTCGTCAGCAAAAAATCCAGGTCGGCGAGCAATAGCTATGGAAACTAGGCTCGTGAAGAAGGTTCGAGAAACGCTAGCTGTCAGTTGATTGCCCTTAGAACGAGGACAGGCTACGCAAATGTTGTGATATAAGCGCAATCTCACCGAGGCTCGAGAGAAGTCGGTCAAGTCAATTTTGAGTAACTACGCAGCCACTATGCTGTGTTAAACACCGAGTGGAGATCGAAGACCAGCCATGCCCGCTAGTCAGCCGATCAGCCGTCGTAACCAGTGTAAGTCCATCATTCCTTTTTATTAACTAAGTGCTTGGAGTCCTGCTCGTGGCCATTGGATGACTGTAACAGCCTGCCTAGAAAAGAATAAAACTATGTATGCACTTAGTCTCTTTCATTGACGCAAGTCAGAGATATTCAGATCCAAGTACATCGACTAGTAAGCTAGCCAAAGCCTAGTCTGGAGTACCACCTACGGGAGGAGCAGCAGACTCGCCTCAAGTAAGTAATCCTGGCTGACGCCCACAGTGACCAGTACAACTTATCCATCCTGATGCATAAGCAACGGATTTAAATAATCACCCAAGAAAAATAGCCTTTTACAATGCAGTTAATCCAAATTTCAGCAGGATAGTAGCAGTTTCAGGTAGGTTCCGAATGGGTTGTAGTCCCCAGCACGAATAAAGGTCAAGCAAATATAACCGATGGAATAGCGAAAAGAATAAATCGTATAACAATAATATAGTAAGGGAAATAACAATATCAAAAAAAAAATTCATTTGCTTGCGACTTTTTGAAAACACAAAGTTCTTCTCCTGCCAAAGTCTTCAGTAAATTTAGTGGTTTTCAGAATTATTCTCGCCTTTATCCCGAAGCAGCTCAGCATTCAAAGTAGTTTCCAGCATTGATGCACCCAACAAAGGACAGTTTGAAAGAACAGATTTTTGGGCTAATGCACAGATCCAAACTGGCTTGAAAATGTCTATTGATGCCGCTAATAGACGAAGAATTAATTGTCAGAGAGAAATGTGGTCTAGTGAGCCATATGAGCTGGCGTGGACTCATTATATCCAAATAACAGACCTTGGTTACTGCTTAAAACTTCTTGGGCTGTGATGAGTTCATCCGTGTAAAAAGAGCCTCAAGAGCTCAAAACCACAAGCGGGTCCTCTCTGCTCGTCACAATGGAATTTCATGCAGTCCAGTGCTACTGACTGGAAAAAAGGACACTGGAAAGTATGAAACGAAATAAAAGTAAACATGATTAGGAACAAGTTCATTCAACAGCTAGTACAAAATGTTCTCCCTAGATCTGTGAATCGAGAATTCAGATTCAATGACGGGTCACTGAGGACAGATCCCGTATACAATGCAGAATTAATGAAAACGCATATTTCACTGTTCCACTAGCGGAGAGGCTTAAGCAATACGGCTAGATTTCCTCTCTAGCCTGGTTCGTGGAAAGCACTGCGTCTTCGGCGCTCCCCGTGGGCAACCTTTATGGCTGGCTAAATGTGCCCTGTATCACCATCCCCGCCGTAACGGCGAGTAGTTCGGAAGGGCCCGCTCCATGGCGGAGGATTTCGCTGAAGGTGGATCTCTGGGTGGGTCTGCGAGGTGGGGTATGAGCGTCAGCCCTGGGACCCTCGGCTCGAGCAGGCCCTCCAATGCCCAGGGAACTCGTGATCCAACTGTCATAGATAATTTTGCTCTCACAATTCCTTTAACAAAATCTGAGTTCGCTTTCAACTGTTAAACAACTCATCACTTGTAAGAACGGAGACTTTCCCGGTGTATGCTGGCAATGAAGTCTTCACGGGTGTACCGCCAGATTGTGTCGTGATAACACGATATTTCGACGACTAGCTCCGTCGTCTTCATCAGGTGTGGAGACATCTGCATTGGTCGACTAATCGTTAAATTCTCAGCCGACAATCCGGCGGTACACCCCTGTAGACTTCATTGCAACTCATCACTTCTGTACAGAATCAAGTCGCCCTGTATACTTTTGAATTAAAAACGTTTTCTCCACCAAATAATTATTGTTTTCTGGATCAGCCTCAAACGTATGGTATCTAGATTTACGGTTCCCAGCGAATCCCGGTATATTTCCTTCAAAGGAACAAAGCTGGATTCCTCGTCCACAATTCTCTACTAATGTAATAACCTCTACATCAACGAGGCGCAATGGCGTTATGGTTCAATGGTTAACGCGCCTGACTCGAGATCGAACGGACCCCGATTAGAACCTCTATCTCGCCGAATTTTTTCATAAATCCTTAACCCGGCCTTCACCTCTGGCATAGCTTGCTGTGTAATATGATATACGCACGAACAATTCCGTGGTTCGAATTCAACGTTAAACTGCAGGTCATATTACCATGGTAGGACTCCCGGTTTAGATTAATTAAGAAGGAAAGGAACTTCTACCTTACCTGCGATGTCCATTCTGTATGTCTCCTTCGGTATAGTCCAGCCAATCTTCGGGTTGAATACCAAGCTCAACAATGAGGTGTAAAGCCCTAAGCAAAAGTATAAGTTATTCACTCTGTTTGCTTTACGTTTCATCGACATCAAGGTCATTAGAAGCGGGAATGGACTGGCAGAAAGGAAAGGGGAAAGAGTTCGTCCACGGCCTTTCGAGGGAAGGGAACAATCCCGGCATTCACCAGGAGTAATTTGGGGAAACCATGGAATCCAAACTTTGGATGGCTGGACTGGAATTCGAACCCACGTCCTTCAGAGTGCAAATCGTTTAACATTTTGTATCCCTATCTATTTGTTCACTGCTGTGCAAATGTATAAGAACTGTTAATAAACGAGCTAATTTAAAAACAAATAAATGTGTAAAACTAGCAACTAATACTCTTCAGTAACCAGTCATGAACAGGGCAGCTTGGATAACAATTCAGTTACGGAGGGTTTCATATACGATGATTGACACAGAATTTCTCATCACACCACATAAACATTTCCGGTAATCACACACAAAAGGTGTGATTAGAAGGCTGTGGTTTAACCGAGTATAGATCTAACCTACCTCCAGCAGAGGGTGCCATGAGCGCTCGGAGCAGGAGTAGCACGCGCATTTCACACGAATAGTGAAACAGCGCGAATTCTTAAAAATCCTATTTTCTCAATTATTCGATGGAATTTAATTTTAATCCCGTCGTAAGTATTAATTTACATTGTACCCCAGTATAGATTAAGAGGCAAATACTACCTATTCAGAGGGTATTCATTGCACTGACAAAACTGAATGTATGTTGACATTTTTTGAATATGTTAACCTGTATATGTGGTTGAAGTATTATATTAATGTGACTCCTAAATATGTTGCTTTCGTGGGCAATATGCGGTTCACCTTAGTGTTTCATCGTTGGTTATTCGTCCTGCCTGGTTGCTACCTGTTGGCCTTGTAATATTATTATACTGTGCTTGACTATTAAAGAACAGGAGCCTGTAATGGGACATAGGAGTTAGGTAACGGGAATTAGTATTTATTGAGAATTGGTACGATAAATTTATTCATTGTATGTCGCGAGTCTTCATAGCTAGCTGTAGGCGACGCCGGACGTGGTTTCAGATAGCCAGTAGCGTGGGATGCTGAGATTGCAATTCAGCATAGAAGCTTCTCGAGGGACGCTACATGCAGCCCCACCCGAAGTATAGTTAGTGTGACGTCAGGTAGTTCCATTATTCTCATTGGCTTAGCGCAGTGGCATGATGCACTTGCAGTCGAGTGACGCTTTGTTCTAACAAAACGGTTAGGCATGCTTTGCCAGTTCTTCTTCGTGAACCAGCAGCCATCCAGTAAACATATAGTCGCATAACGCAGGTAAGGCGCGCAATGCCTCGGCTGGTCTCCAAAATTAGTTCATTGGTCTTCCAAAATTAGTTCGCTGTTCTTCTAAATTGGTTAGTTTGTCTCTAAAAGTATTCAGTAATTGTTGCGGTCATTTCTGAAGTATTTGGTTTGCTTTTGTGAGAGATAATATGTTTAAACGTAGTTGAACTGCCCGGTATAACTTGTTCGGTTGATTAAGCTTCTCCTTGATTCTGATGGTAGACGTGAGCCGCCAATAATAATAAGTATTCTGTCGTCGTTGTGTTCAGTGATTAATGGTTGAGAGAGAGAGCGGCGAAATTGTGTTGTCTTGTGATGTAATGAGTGATTGGTTTTGTGATGCTTTTGTTAAAGTTAAGGCAGTAAATATGTGTTAACTTTTGAGTAGTAAATTCCAGTATTAATGCAAAGACGTGTCATATTCTCTTCGTGTCAAGTAGTTGGAAATCGGACGAAATGTATGCTAGGTTTTTTATATTAAATGGTTTGTAACTTATCCGCATCATGTTTGGTCTCAATAACACTCGTAGACTAAAGAATCCACAGCCCCTCATCCTGCTATTGTATTGTGTTCTGATAATAATGTTGATTTAGTATTTTGGTAACGGAAGATAATTTCATGAAGAAGAGTGAACGAGGTTTTAATTCCATGAGGTAAGAAATTATGAATTCACTCGCAGTCTGATAATCTCTGCGTAATCAAAGATTGTCTGGTGTCAGAATCCTGATATATTGCTAGAATTAACATCTCCTAGCTAATTTCCTCCTCCCCCCCCCTCTTTTGGTTACAAGAAAAATTGAAGTTAGATGAAAGTTTTAGTAATGTTGGATAATTAGTATGATAGCAACCACTCGTGCCAAAACCCCCTCACAAATTGGTTTTTCAGAAGTGGGATAGCAAACATGTGCGTGATTAAGTCTGAAAAATTTGTGTTTAGTTGTTACCAACCTTTTGCAGCAGAAATTTGTTGTTTCGCTGAGTATTTATTCTATATTGTTTTGCATAATTTGGAGACAGTCCGACGGCAATTGCGTAGCCTTACGATAAGAAGGGGTGTCTGGAAATATTACTACAAAAGACAGTAAAAAATCTTTTTATGTTTGAAAATTGAACAAGTTACAGTTGGCAGCAGATGGCGTGCTACAAGTTAATGCCATGATAGCGTACAGATGGCAGCAGCGGAGAAGATGGCGACAGCGAATGAGCGCGCATCCAGCGACCATAGCAACAGCTGTAAACAAGATGGCTCCAGGAGAACGTCGCAGTAAACAGCAGCCAGACTTCATAATAAGTGAAAGTAAGAGCATTTTAATCTCTTGTCAGTAAGTAGGGCATCCCTATAGTTAAAAGCATTGTAACTGAAATGTAAAGCATGTAGCTTTGAGCTTTATTTCGCATGTAATTTAACGCAAGCATAACAGTGTGCAATTTATTCGCATGTCAGAAGTGCATGTTAAAGTCTATACCAGAGTAAGTGGCAAGCGAGCTTGAAGAGTCGCAATGAGGAAATAAGTTGTATTTGTGTGAGAGAAGCGACTATTTAGAGGTTCCCCAGTGCTTGATGTGTAACTAGTGACTTTTTAAGAGATGTAATGGTGTAAGGTGTAATAAAATACGACGGTAGACTTATTTTTTCTGGTAGTATGGTTTGGTTAACTACTGTGTGAAACTTGTTACTAAAGTGTAAACATCCCGGTGTTTCCTTTGTAGAAGTTATATAGCAAAACACTGGTTCACGTTGTATTAAGGCCAAATGCAACAGCAATTCGAACCTAACTAGCTAATCATGCTTTAGTTTGTAAGTTGGTAGACGTGTTGGCATATTAACAGCCTATTTTCATAGGTTAAGCTAATACTGTTTGGTGTTTCTTCTGTGTATGGTTCTAAATTGTCATCATTGTGTGGATACGAGCTACAAGTAGCTAATGGTGTAATATTAAGTCTATTGGTCAGTTGAAAGTGGAAGTGTGTAGCATCTATATTTGAGGTTAAGGTAGTAGTAAGTCACTCAGGAGGTTTGTGAAGTTGCACTTAAGAGAGTAAGTTGTATTGTCTAAGGATAAATGGCAGAAATGTGTCTACATAATGTCACCTTGAGGCAATGTTGTATTTGAGTGTTGAGAAGCCCCAGTGTAAAGGCACGCGTGCAGGTAAATTCATGGCCATGAATCTTGTGAAAGTGAGAAGGGAACAATGAGTTGATAAATGTTGTATTGCCAGTAAGTCTCGCTGAATAAAGGTGGTAAGGAGAGTAAATATAATGGTGTAATATTTGTTGTGGCCACTGGTGAGTTGTTGGGTATAGTAGCAAGGTGTAATAGTGTAATGTGGGTAAATGGCTGAGGCCAGAGCACTTCTAATGTGGTTTGACATGCTTTGTAAGTGAGTATTGAGTAATTGTGATTGTGATGGCACACTTAGTTATGGTAATTTTGGTGTAAATGCTTGCATAATGCTACTAGTGATGAATTGTTGTATGTAAATTGATGTAAGTTGGTATATTTTGGTCACAATGGGTTTGGTGATGACGGATTACACTTAGTGTACCATATCTAGCTGTGTGCAGATATGTCATCACATGTTGAAGTATTGAAGTAAGTCTGTGGTGTTGATGGCAGTTAGGATATTATTTTGTATATGTTTAATTGAGTCGAGATCTGATCTTGTTGCAGTGCAAAGAGAGAAAATGTTGTGTACTTTATGATGTGATGTGGACGACTTCAAGAGTGAGCAGCTGATCTGTTGTGTGGACTTTGGACGTGAGAGATGGTTGCAAGTTAGAATACGGTATCCAGTCACTAATTTGAGATGCGGTTGATGTTCTCCAAGAGAGGTAGGAAGAGATCCATTTATATTTTGGTCAGGATTGCCCATGTGAAACTGTTGATGGAAAATTTGTACAACCTTTAAGTGGTAGAGTTGAGTGATTAGTACACCACTGATACCCAGGTATCATAAGCATTGTTTTTCTATCTAAGTACAATGCAGTGATTAATGCGGCGAAACGATTGAGTGTTCGTGGAAACACGAGAGTGTAGACCCGACATTAGCGTTATCAGACGTAATACGGTGTTCATGTCGAAGGAGGGTGCTGCAGCCCTGAATTTGACAGTCATACGGACCTGATAGTCTGTCGTCAAGTTAACCATAGTAGATGTAGTACTTAACAGTAGTTTTCATATGGTAGTGTAACTTTAGTTTCAGCTTGATCTCCTTGGATACAGACTTGGCTATACCAACCTTGTAGCAAGTTAAAATTTCGTAGCAGAGCCATGTTATGAACCATTTGATTGGATGAAATGAGCCTTTAAAGTTTTAGTAATTATCGGGATATTTTAAGTTATTAGGGACATAGGGTGTAGGACTCCCCATTTTTTGTGTTACAAGTATATTTGATTTTATTATTATTATTGAGAGATACTAGCTATTTAAATTGAAATTCTGCAAGTGGACTTACATTTGATTTTAACCAGTGGATGATTTGATTACAAGCCTTAACAATAACGTCACAGTAACATTTTATTTTGAGTATTTGACAGCACATTTTATTTAATTTTAATTGATAATTCCTTCCATGTTTAACTTCAAGAGGGTCTTCCTTCTCTACTACTTGATGTAGAGTAGAATCAAGCTCAACAGGGTCTTTTTTCTCTACTAATTCTTCAGAGATTTCACTATCATCATTATGATCTAACCTTTAACTCTTGCCTCCATGAAGCTGTCACCTCTTTCGGTAATGTTCAGAAAAACTCCAACCGGTCACTAATTTTAATTTCGGATTGCATTTCCTGTCTCTAGTTCATAAAAACATTAAATGAGTCATTTAGCATATTTTCTAATAAATGTCTCCATTATGAAAACAAGTCAGTATATTTGCCTTGTGGTAGTTAGATTCAAGTCCAGCCTAACGGCATTGACTGTAATTTTGTTCCGTGAATTCGATCATCACAAGAACAGAAACTATTATGTTTAGTTAACTTATTTGGCATCTACATTAACATCTACATTTACATTTAGAGTTACATTTTTATTTACAGCACGTTTGTTTTGAGTTGAGTCCTTACATTGTTTTGAGTCACATAATTTAAGAATATGATTGTTTTCCCACTGTGTTACCTTTTTTTTTTATATATAACTATGAGAATTTACATTACTAACTTGTCTTGGCGTTTAATAGGTGTTCACATTTTTATTGTTATAGTAGAAATACAGAATAAGTTGCAGAAAATTGTCCAAAGATGTTATGGGTTCCTTTGAAAAGGATATGCGATTATAGTTGAGACTCCCTCCTATGGCTCTATGGTTCATGCATGTGCTAGTTGATATGAAGATAGTATAGTGAAGAGTTTGATAGTAGAATTTGAGAGATTTTCCTGAGGATCAGATAGAACGTTTACGACCAGTGATGAAGTTTAGCAGCCAAAAATATTTGTGTCCACCAGAGTTTGTCGTCATAGTGGCTTATGTTAATGTGAATACAGTGCTTGGGAATATCACAGAAGATTTAGTGAAAGGCATTATCCAACCGATTTGAGTAATTATCTTGCAAGCTAGTTGTTAGTCATAGGTCCTTCCAATTTTTTGTTTTGAAGTGAATTTGTATTTTGATAGATTGTTTTGAGATTTTCATTTATTTTCATTGATGTCATACCACGCGTTTAATTCGTTTTGGGTTTTCTCATGTGTCACCTTAGAATCAAGTTGTCATGAAAAGCAGACTGTAAAGGGGTGTATTTAAGTTGGTTTACGAGACAGTTAAATGGATTAACAGCTGTTCTCAGGCTTTGACGAATCCTTTTCAATGACGTGCTCTTGAAGGTTCCCTAGGGATAAAACATATTCGTGGTGAGATTTAGGGAGATGGACAGATGTAATAGTGACATTCTAGTTCTCAAGTGACATTGTTAAAAATTCTAATTTTTTGGATCCTTCATATTTCAGTTGATAAGCAGTGTTTAAGTACAGTTGTGGTATCGGGTATGTTATCAATGCTTAATCTTTAATATTCAGCAGTGTTTTCTAAAGGGACTACTACAAACAAATTGTGTGAGACAGATATTACGTTCTTGTGTTTGTGAAACTGTCTGAGTGTGATTTAAGACAAATAAGCAGGAACTCTTTTTGTAACTTCTGTTTCTTTCCATGAAACCTTTCTAATCCGTAACAGGCTAACATTACTCAAGCCAAAGAACTTTATACAGGCTTCAATTTAAAATATTTAACATCTTTAATAACTAATAGTTGTTTGGAAGCTAGTGTTCTTACAGTGTAATAAGAATAAGGAGTGTGTGGCAAATGTAGTTGTTTGGCAATGCCATACCAGAGGGTGGCGCGTAGGAGCAATGCTACGTTCTGAGTTTATAATCGTCAGTGTGTATGAAACTGCAATAACCAGAACTTTTGTTAGTAGCTACTGTTTCTTTACGTTGAACCTTCTCATTCGTATCTGGCTTATAACATCTAGGTCAGGAGGATTTAATCGAGCTATAAAGATTCTGCAAGATTGTGATACCAGCTAAACCAAAGACAGATTATGTGCTAGAGAAATCTTCGTTGTATCATCGTTGTAATCGTTGGGTAATAGCTCTACAGGATGTCTAATGCCGGAATGAGTGGCGAGATACAGCAATGTTAAGAAAATATCACCGTTGTCTTCGTTGACCCAGAAACGCAGGAAGAAAGGAAACTTGGAATGTCAACATTTTAAAGGTGTATCAGAAGAAATTTTAGCAACTACAGTATTTCTAGTTTTCCCCCCAGCGTTTTCATCGTTGTCTATGTTGAGAAATTGAGCTTATCATTTTTGTTTTGATCTTCGCTTGTTATATTGGACTATGCGTGTGTTGCATACGTGTGACTACATTGGACAGTGAACAATGATAGATAGCAGTTCGCAGCTTAGTCTGAGAGGGACGGCCGACTGCAGGATAAGTGAGACCCTCCAGGTAAGTAGGTTCTGTTAGCGGGTAAAATTATGGCTCAGATGTGCATGTTGGACAGATGGGTAGTACACAAAGCGTCACATCACGTAATTCACATGGCAAGTTTATAAATTCAGTGCATTTTGATCTATCATCACAGTTCTGGTACAATTGGTTTATAGTTTGTAACGTTCATCAGTCATTTGTCAAAATTATTGTAACATTGTTGTTTTGAGATTCTATTGTTGATTCTCAGCCCTCCTGTAATTTGAGAGCTAATGTATATTGTTGTAATCGCTTGTGATGCACTGTTAAGCCAAGTATATGAAGCACTGTGTTTTGAAGTAACTGATTGTTGAGAGTTGAGATAATGATGCATTAAGAGGCAGTTACTGTTGTAATGAGAAAGAGTTAATGATCAGATCAGTCCCTCCATGTTGGGATTATGTGCCATTTTGTAACAACACCACAGGCCGAAGCCAGAGAAACCATTAGTTGGTTATACCCAGTGACATATTGGTAGAGTTGTGGATCAGCTTAGATGTAAACTTAAGAATTTTGGTAAATTTGTAATTATTGCTTAAGTGGATTTGGATTGTTTTGTGTTTTGGATGATAGCCTTAAGTAATTTTGATTTGTCATAAAATTTGTAAAGGGATGTTCCTACCAGTTTCTCAAGTAAAGTAAAGTTCCAAGGTCAATTTAATACTGACAAAAGAGAGAGAGATTAAATGCATCTTACTAGTGAAAGTGGTCCATGGAACAGTCCCGATAGTTGTGATTTATATGAAAACTGAGAGCAAGTACTGTCGCAGATCATAATGTTTCAGTGTCTTCGAGATGCGTGAACGAAGAGTGGCAGATGGACCAGCATTTCAAACCCCAAGACGTCGAGAACTTCAAGAGATCTGCATCAGCCCCAACACCAATACCAGACATCCCTAACAGCAAGTAAATCGTCAACCCTCCCCCCCAACCTCATCTGTTCGTGACGACCCTAACATCAAGATTGTCAACAATCCCCCCCCCCTGCCAACATCAACATCGAACAGCTGATACAGATGAGTAATAGGCAAATATTTTCAAGTAGCTGACTGTTGTACAGAAACTCAGTAGATTTGGTGATTTAGTGAAATAGTAACTGTAGTTGGGTGAACTTAGACCATTTAGTAGATTTTGATTTGTAGAATGTGGTGATGGACTTATACTGTTAGAATGGCTTCGAACTATTCATTTGTAGTAGGACATTGGTGATCTAAAACTTTTAGCTTCATTTGTTGTGGTAAATTTTATTTGAATGTAATTTGATTTTTCTGATTGTAGATTATTTTGATTTTTTTTAGCTTTTGATTGATTGTTTCCAATGACACTTTGAAATTTGCACAAACAATTTTGTACACTTTATGATTTTATTTGATGATATTTATTTGACTTGTGTGATGTTTCTTGAAACTTGAAGATGAAATTATTGTGCTTTTCAATGAAGTCCGCAGGTTAGATTTTTTCTTTGAAGAGAACATGACACAGTCAAAGAGCTTGGAGTGTTTATAGATTTTGAGATTTTACTATGTGATCAGAGAGGCAGTGTGTTTGTGTGAAAGATTTTGATTTTGTTTGATTTTCATATTTTTAATTTGGTTTGTTTTGAATTTCCTTATTTTCTTTTGGCATGGGTTAGGTATCATCGTTGGTTAGGAAAGCCTGGTCTCGTAACTGAAGAGACGTGGACGTCTCTTATCCCGGTGGGAGAGTGATGTAAGGGGACATAGGAGTTAGGTAATGGGAATTAGTATTTATTGAGAATTGGTACGTTAAATTTATTCATTGTATGTCGCGAGTCTTCTTAGCGAGCTGTAGGCGACGCCGGACGAGGTTTCAGATAGCCAGTAGCGTGGGATGCTGAGGTTGCAATTCAGCATAGAAGCTTCTCGAGAGACGCTACATGCAGTCCCACCCGAAGTATAGTTAGTGTGACGTCAGGTAGTTCCATTATTCTCATTGGCTTAGCGCAGTGGCATGATGCACTTGCAGTCGAGTGACGCTTTGTTCTAACAAAACGGTTAGGCATGCTTTGCCAGTTCTTCTTCGTGAACCAGCAGCCATCCAGTAAACATGTAGTCGCATAACACAGGTGAGGCGCACAATGCCTCGGCTGGTGTCCAAAATTAGTTCGTTGGTCTTCCAAATTAGTTCGTTGTTCTTCTAAATTGGTTAGTTTGTCTCTAAAAGTATTCAGTAATTGTTGCGGTTGTTTCTGAAGTATTTGGTTTGCTTTTGTGAGGATAAATGTGTTAAACGTAGTAGAACTGCCCGGTATAACTTGTTCGGTTGATTAAGCTTCTCCTTGATTCTGATGGTAGACGTGAGCCGCCAACACTAATAAGTATTCCGTCGTCGTTGTGTTCAGTGATTAATGGTTGAGAGAGAGAGCGGCGAAATTGTGTTGTCTTGTGATGTAATGAGTTATTGGTTTTGTGAAGCTTTTGTTAAAGTGAAGGCAGTAATTATGTGTTAACTTTTGAGTAGTAAATTCCAGTATTAATGCAAAGACGTGTCATATTCTCTTCGTGTCAAGTAGTTGGAAATCGGACGAAATGTATGCTAGGTTTTTATATTAAATGGTTTGTAACTTATCCGCATCATGTTTGGTCTCAATAACACTCGTAGACTAAAGAATCCACAGCCCTCATCCTGCTATTGTATTGTGTTTCTGATAATAATGTTGATTTAGTATTTTGGTAACGGAAGATAATTTCATGAAGAAGAGTGAACGAGGTTTTAATTCCATGAGGTAGGAAATTATGAATTCACTCGCAGTCTGATAATCTCTGCGTAATCAAAGATTGTCTGGTGTCAGAATCCTGATATATTGCTAGAATTAACATCTCCTAGCTAATTTTCTCCTCCCCCCCCCTTTTTCGGTTACAAGAAAAATTGAAGTTAGATGAAAGTCTTTAGTAATGTTGGATAATTAGTATGATAGCAACCACTCGTGCCAAACCCCTCACAAGCCATCTAATAGTGAAGAGCTAAAGAAACTGGTATACCTGCCTAACAACATGAAGTGGCGCTAGAGGTAATCGACACCATGCATCCAGCAGGTCTGTCTATTAATCCGTAAGAGAACGAGAGGGTGGATATCACTTTTGAACGGCACGTTGCAAGGAATCCCAGATATGCTCAATAATGTTCATGTCTGGGGAGTTTGGGTGGCCAGCGGAGGTGTTTAAACACAAAGAGTGTTCTTGGAGCCACTCTGTAGCAATTCTGGACGTGTGGGGTGTCGCATTGTCCTGCTGGAATTGCCCAAGTCCGTCGGAATGCACAAGGAACATGAATGGATGCAGGTGAACAACAAAATGCTTACATACGTGTCACCTGTCAAGAGTAGTATCTAGATGTATCAGGAGTTCCATGTCACTCCAACTGCACACGCCCCACACCGTTACAGAGCCTTCATCAGCTAGAACATTCCCCTGCTGACATGAATTCATGAGGTTATCTTCATACCCGTCCATTCGCTTGATACAATTGGAAACGAGATCGTCAGACCAGGCAACATGTTTCCAACCATCAACACTCCTGTATCGGTGTTGACGGGCCCAGGCGAGGCGTAAAGCTGTGTGTCGTGCACTCAACAAAGGTACACGAGTTGGCCTTCAGCTCCATATAGCTCGCACGCTGAGACTTTTTGATGGCCCAGCATTCAAATCCGCAGCAATTTGCGGAAGGGTTGCACTTCTGTCAAGTTGAACGATTCGCTTCAGTCGTCGTTGGTCCTGTTCTTGCAGGATCTTTTTCCAGCCGCAGCGATGTCAGAGATTTGATGTATTACCGGATTCCTGATATTCATGGTGCACTTCTGAAATAGTCTTATGGGAAAATTCCCACCTCATCACTACCTCGAAGGTGCTGTGTCCCATCTCTAGTGCACTGACAATAACACCACAGAGAAACTCACTTAAATCGTGATAACTTGCCATAGTTGCAGCAGTAACCGATCTAACGCCTGCGCCAGACACCCGTCGTCTAATATAGGCATGGCCGACCGCAGCGCCGTAGTCTGAATGTTTACATATCTCTGTGTTTGCATATACAGTTTTTGGCTCTTCAGTGTATTTTAATAAAGTTACAATTCTGAAGAAGTAATTGCCTTATGTGCGGTGCTAAAAAATACTTCAGACAAAAGTTGCGAAATTTTTAGAACTCTCAGTATATTCTAACCTATGATGGGAGGCATATATTAGCGGAGATAAATAAAAATCCCTACATATTAAAACGAATATCCCAGTATGATTTCAAACTATCAGTGTGTTTTTGGTTGATAGTCCCACTTTTTTTTTTTTTTTTTGCTGTTGTCAGTCTTTAGACTGGTTTGATGCAATCCTCCAGCCCTTCCTATCCTGTGCTAACCTCTTCATTTCTACATACCCCCTACAACCCACGTCCTCAATTATCTGCTTCAAATATTCTAATCTCTGTCTTCCTCTACAGTTCTTACCTTCCACTGTTCCCTCCACTAACAAATTAACCAATCCAGCATGTCTCAAAATATGACCTACCAGCCTGTCTCTTCTTCCTGTAAGCTTCTTCCATAAACTTCTTTCCTCACCCATCATTTCCAAAACTCGTTCATTTCTTACTTTGTCTGTCCACCTAATTTTCAGCATTCTTCTGTAGCACCACATTTCAAATGCTTCAAGTTTCTTTCTTTCCGATATTCCTAAAGTCCATGTTTCGCTGCCGTAAAGTGCTGTGCTCCACACATAGAGTTTTAAGAAGTTCTTTCTGATTCCTAGATCAATATTTGAAACTAAAAGGTTTCTCTTTTTCATGAAGGCTCTTTTTGCTAGTGCTATTCTGCTTTTAACATCATTCCTGCTTCGGCCATCGGTTGTAATTTTGCTTCCCAAGTAACAGAACTCACTCACTTCTCCTATTGCATCCGATCCTATTTTTATATTTAATCTGCTAGTATTGGTATCATTTCTGCTACATTTCATCACTTTTGTCTTACTTTGATTTATATTCAGTCCAAAATCTTCCTTCAGTATTTTGTTCATGCCATTCAATAACTTCTCAATATCCTCAGCCCTTTCTGCTAACAAGACAATGTCATCAGCAAATCGTAGCATACTGATTTTTTCTCCCTGAAAACTTATGCCAAATGGAAATTTTTCTTTGACTTTCTTCATTGCTTCTTCTACATACAAGTTGAATATTAACAGGGATAGACTACAACCTTGTCTCACACCCTTTTTAACTGATGCATGTCTTTCGTGATTCTCTACTTTTATTACAGCCACTTGATTCTTATATAGTTTATAGAGTATTCTTCTATCTCGATACTTAAGACCTGACTTCTTTAAAATTCTGAACATCTTGTCCCACCTAACATTATCAAAAGCTTTTTTTAAATCAACAAATGCCATAAAAGTATCTTTGTTTTTCTTGATCCGCCCTTCAAGTATTAATCTTAAAGACAGAATTGCATCCCTTGTACCGCGATTATTCCTAAACCCAAACTGATCTTCACCTACTATCTCTTCTAGTACCCTTTCCATCCTTCTGTATACTATTCTGGTCAGTAATTATGAAGCATGTGATGTTAGACTAATTGTGCGATAATTCTCACATTTGTCGGCTTGTGCTTTCTTTGGAAGTGTGAAGATGATATTTTTATTAAAATCAGTTGGAATTTCTCCTGTTTCATAACTTTTTGATATCAGCTTGAATAATCTTTCGATTCCTTCCTCTCCTAGAGATTTAAGAAGTTCTGCAGGGATCTCATCAATTCCAACTGCCTTATTTGCTTTCAAGTCATTCAGAGCTTTATTAAATTCTGTTCTCAAAACAGGATCTCCTAAGTCATCAATGTCGACATCGCCTTCCTCTACCAATACACTATTGTTCAAGTCGTCCCCAACATACAGTTTCTCAATGTATTCCTTCCATCTGTTAGCTCTATCTTCAGACCTCAAAAGAGGTTTCCCATTGGCAGCTTTAATGTTCATACCTCTTTTCTTTATTTCTCCAAAATTCTGTTTGATCTTTCTATATGCAACATCTACTTTTCCTGCTACCATTTCCTTTTCTACTACTTCACACTTTTCTTGTAGCCAGTTTTCTTTTGCTATTTTGCATTTCCTATTTATTTGATTTCTAAATTGCCTGTACTGTTCTTTTCCTGCTTCATCCTGAGCATTTTTGTACCTTTTCCTCTGATCGATCAGCTGCAAAATTTCTTCTGTGATCCAAGGTTTTCGGGGAGCTTGTTCCCTAAAGCCTAATGTTTCTTTGCCAGCTTTCATTATTTCGGTCTTTAATGGATTCCATTCATCCTCGGTTGAGCTCCTTTCACAGTTACTTCTTAGACCTAAGTCTACCATTTCTGCAAATTTGTCTCTTGTGTTAGATTGTTTCAGTTTATTCACTTCCAGTCTGTTCTGCTTATGCTGCTTCCTTATTCGCTTGAATTTCAGCCTGCACTTCATTACTATCAAATTATGGTCCGAGTCTATGTCTGCTCCTGGGTACGCTTTACAGTCCAGAACTTGATTCCTGAATCTCTGTTTGACCATGATATAATCTAGCTGATATCTGCCTGTATCCCCAGGACGTTTCCAGGTGTATATTCTTCTTGCATGATTCTTAAACAGTGTGTTCGCCACTACTAGCTTATATCTTTCACAAAATTCTAGCAACCTGCTTCCTCGCTCATTTCTTTCTCCTAGACCAAAACTTCCTACAGTATTCCCCTCTTCTCCTTCTCCCACTATTGCATTCCAATCACCCATGATTATTAAATTTTCCTCCCCTTTCACTTATTGGATTAATTCTTCAATTTCAGCGTATATTTTTTCTATTTCTTCGTCATCTTCCTGTGACGTGGGCATGTATACTTGTACTAATGTGGTTGGGACCGGCTTAGTTTCTAACCTCATCAAAATAATCCTGTCACTAAACTGTTCATAATAACTCACCCGTTTCCCTACTTTCTTGTTCATTACAAATCCTACACCAGTGACTCCATTGACAGCTTGTGTGCTAATTATCCTGTGTTCCCCAGACCAGAAATCTTGTGCGTCCTTCCATTTAATCTCACTAATCCCAACAACATCTAACTTAAGTTGTTCCATCTCCCTTTTTAAGTTTTCTAACCTACCTGCCCTATTCAGACTTCTAACATTCCACGCTCCGACTCGTAGAATGTTTCTATCCATTCTGATGACTCCTCCCTGAGCAGTCCCCACCCGGAGATCCAATTGGGGGACTATTTTACCTCCGGAATATTTTACCCAGGAAGAAGCCATTATGATATATGTAATTTGAGAGGATTACATGTCCTCGGGATACCCTTTGGGTCTTTAATGCAGTGGTTTCCCGTTGCCTTCTGCATCCCCATGCCGTTGATCATTTCTGATTCATCTGCCTTTAGGAGCCGTTTCCAACCCCAAGGGCAAGAGGGTGCCCTGAACCACTCCCCGCTCTTCCGCCCTCTTTTCAGAGGCCGTTGGCAAGCAGTGGGTGACTCCTTATACCGGGAATCTTTCAGTCGCCAGAGCCTCGTCCGTGCAAACAGGGTGCACAGCGTGAAGGAGAGGTTGACATTTGGTTGGAAAAGACTAGTATAGTCTCTCCCAAACCACTTATGGGAGTAGAAACTCTTATCAGGTTTTTTATTTTTTAAATTATTTTTTTCTTTTGCTTTTACAAATGTAGATTTTAATTCTGACTTTATTTTGGTATAAAATCATTTCAATTCTCTAAGTGTGGGAATTATGTGTGATCAAACAAAGCCCTGCGCAATTTACAGCCACTAAAATCATACTGCAATGCCCATTTCTGTTGCTTTTCTCATTTATCCTTCGGAATCCGTAGAAATTCAATTTATTTTGACATGTAAATTAACATACATTAACAGATGGTAAGGCAATTTCCTGTAGAAACAGACTCACTGATGGTGTAATAAATACACTATGTCAGTTTTATGATAATGCAATAAAAGTCCACAGTTCCTCTCCAGAGAAAATGCAGACAGCAGCGTGGACCATATGGTTTCATAAAGCATCAACTGATTAGAAGCTTATGCATGAGGCCTGCCCTAAAAGTATAAATTCATGGTGTACAACCAACTTGCTAAGGAAATGAACAGTCATCTTATAAACACAGCAATATTTCAATTTCCATAATAGAAGTCATAAACCTGTGTTTTGAGAGATTTGTGACAATAATCACTTGAAAAGGTGTGTAGAGAATTTTACTCAGAACACCAATAAGTCATTTCAATCCAAAATTTGGAAAATATGTCTGAAGACAGGTTTTTTGGAAAAATTGTTACAGAAGGATGCAGTTTTAACAATGGAGTGGCAAGCAGACCGAAAACTCTGGAAAAATGCTCCCATCAGTCCTGTTGAAAAATGAGAAACCCAAGCAAGAAAGGAAGATTAGGAAAAGACTTAGGGTGAAAACATGCCAAGCAGCTCGCTGTGAAGGTAGCACTGGTTGTCGCACTGAATGTCGATGTCGCAGTCGATGGGTAAAAACGTGCGACGCTGGTCGTGATACAGATGAAGGTAGATGTTAACGTACAGCTGCTAGCATTCACCAGTGTTTTGAAAACTCTTGTAGGTGCCACACATTGTAAATTGTTAATATTTTGTATTTAACGCGAGTATCATTTACTTTATTTAACCTGCAATGATCCATGGAAGTGATAACGATAGAGATGAATATGGTCTGACAGTTGACACAAAGTGGTGGCTACTTTGGTTTCGGAAGGTTCAGTTAACAGCAAATAAATGAACGGATACAAACGTCTACTGTATTTCAACATTTAAATAAGGATTTAAAAAATCATACAGACTTATTCCATGCCCACCTATGAAAGACCACAAACTTTCCGGTAAAATCCTGGACAAACTGAAGTAAAATGTTTATAACATTTACCACAACAATCAAAAACATACTGAGGGAAAACTCGTGTGGACTATAAACTAATGGTAATTATGGTAAATAAAGTAATGTACTGTTTGACGAGGATTTTTCAAGTCAAATCTAAACTTTTTCAATCCAAAATCAGAATTTATATTTAAATCTCAGAATTTTCCATTTCAAATTAAGTCATCAATTTATTTTAAATAATAATTAACACAAGATTTTTTTTTTTTTTACTTTCTTAGCTTTAAGTTTATAATGATTGCTCAACTGAATTATCTGATGTTCCATTTCTGTCAGTATATGATATGTAATATTTTCTGAATAGTTAATAAGTCAGTAACTATCAATGGATAATTATTTCAGTCAGGACAAATGTAGATGGGTGCAGGAAAGGGGGAAAGATGGGTGTTTAGGGAAATTGCCACCGGAGCGTGCGCTTCATTGCAATTTAATTAAATTATTTATTATTATTATACCGTTTAGCCTGCTAAGGAGCGCGTGGAACCATTAATTTGCATTATTCTTCTTGCTGTTCTTCTTATTTTCCCAAAACCTCCTCATGCTTTCGCTGTGGGTTCGATGTCTCTCTTGTGTCCATGCATTTCTAAGTTTCAGATTTTTTGATGTTGGGCTCTTAGGGGCAAATTTATGTGAGGTGATCAATTGTCTGTATTTACTGCGTGTGGATGTCAATGGCTTCTGCGAGGTCCTTCTGGGTTTCTACAAACCAGCGTGTTTTGTTTTGTCGCGGACCGTTGACGATGTGGAAAATTTTCTTGGTAAGTCGTGAGTCATCCATTCGTGCTATATGACCATAAGATTTCGTGCGTCTTTTCCGTGTGAGTGAGGTAAATCTTTCTGTCAGTGAATACAGTTCTTCTGAGCTTTTTCGCATCCAGATGCCATCTTGAATTTTGGGGCCGAATATTTTTCTCAGTATAACGGTGTGGTAGTGATGGAGTTTGGTGTTGGTGGAAAGAGATTTCTTATTGTAAGTATTCCAAGTAATTGCATATGCTTTTTGCAGTTTTTCAGCACGGTTTTTGTGGGCTTCTTTCTCAGTTCCAGTATTCCCAATTATTTCTCCTAAGTACTTAAAGTGTTTAACTTTTTTGATAGTGCCATATTTGGTCACGAGTGGCTTCAGGTTTGTGCTTTTGGAGTCCATATATTGCGTTTTCTCATAAGAGATTTGGAGGCCGGTTTTGATAGCTATCTCATGAAGCTTAATTAAATATTATTATTATTATTTCTACAAATTTTTTGTAATTTATCTACCACTGACTGTCTAATTGCTTGAAACATTAACTTTTCCATAGTTGTACAATTTATAAAAATCTGTACTTATTATTTCATCAATATTTTTTTTAACAGAATGTAGCATTGTCAATGTCAGTACATTGTTCATTTATTTCTACAGTTGTGTAAAACAAAATGACATCCATTAAATAAATCAAGATTTAGAACAAGAAAAAAATCAAACAATGCCCCTCTGTACAATACGAAAGCTGACCTACATAGTCAATTGTAGAAGCTGGATCACAAGGCCTTGACATACCTTAGCCAATCAGAGCCGAGCAGACCTCCAGCGGCGCGCTAGGCCACGAGGTGAAAACAAAATACTTTGTTCTCTCATCGACATTGCGGTGAGCAGCAAGAAGAGCGGCGAGGTGAACCTCCTCGGCGACCGCTGACTCATTATTAACAATGCCTTTGTTTCACGTGGATGAAACATCTACCATTACCACGACCTTCACCACGTGCTGCTCGGCATGTTTTGACCCTTAGGATCGAACAGGAGTCCAACCAGAATGTTGCTGAAGGTCATTCCTATGCTGCTGGTGGATATTAGGAAGAAACAGGACACCTGAAGGTACCATAACATGTTTCCAAATCTTTAACATTCAATATCTCAAAACAGTAATTCATCAATTGATTTTAAAGATAACTTTTGTTCCCATGCATAGATCTTTTTCAAAATTGTAGGACATATTCTACATACTAATTGCTACAGTCTCTACCATTATTGAGTATACAGCTTTCCACAAATGGAAAATATGCCTTTATATTTAAACTAAAAAAGCAAGAATTTTAATTTCTTGAACAATAATATTAATGAGAAATATATTATTATATAAATATGTTATTTTGTTGGTTTAGTTAATTGTCTTGATATTATTTTACAATATTAAAAAATAACACTTTTCCAACATTTCATATATTATGCATTCTGTAGTTAAAGACCTTAGTAACAACATATTTTAAACTATAAATTTGGATGGTTAAATAATATTTTTATTATAAAAATCAATTTTTGTATATAACTACAACAGTTAGCTATGAAATTTGAACCCTCAAATTTAAATAGATTTGGAGAAAATGAATTTTCAATTTCTATAAATATTAGTTTGTGTTTGCTGTATCTACCCCCTCACACCATTGTTATCATGAAACCAGGATTTACTAAAGCCAACAGTCGAAATCTACAATATTGGTTGGAAAATTCTTTGACGCTAATTCAGATTTTTACGCTGAGTTTCGAAATGCGAAAACATTTGCATAAGTATCACAACTATTTGCCTAATAAATTGAATTTTAAAATAAAATATAATCTCTGCCTAGTGCAAATGGATTAACCTTTGTTATTAGTATCGTGTGTTATTTTTAAGCATTAGTATGCACCTATGAGAATTAAACTTTTGCTTTCGGTTATTTTAAGATCGGCGTACGGCGACGATGCCACAGGATATGCACAACTTCGTCGTGGTTTGGTTATATGTACTGTCAAGTGCAAGGTGTCTGCGGAACAGAAAGATCATTGGAAATCTTTTGCATCGACCATGGAAGTTAATGAAACGAAGAGAAAGTGGTTAGCATTCAGTGTCGCAATTGTACAGATCTAAATTGTTATTGGAATAAATCTAAACTAGCCCCAGTTGGCACTAACATTTAATATATTACAACAAAGGAACTCTCAGCCATAAAAAATACCACAAACAGACTGCCGCCACAAATAATATGCTACTGACACAATTTCTCCAAGAAGCAAAAAAATCAGACATTAATAACTGTACCTTATAGTGACTGTGGAGTGGGATACTATGAGAAGCTGTCACTTCATTGCAAATTAACATAGCAGTGATAGTGGTTGCCTTTAAATAACAGCGAGTCGACATGTACTTGTTGATGACAAACTTCTTTTCCTATCAGTCCGACATTGAAAGTCTGATGAAAGGAATCCAGGTTTCATCATTATTTTCTTTACTGAGCATATTATATATTACCACATCTAGTTTTCTATCTCATTTAACAGTTAAATCACAAATAAGTTCATCTTGTCCTTGTGTACTAAGTACTTAAGTGCTGAATTATTTGAACTGCATATATGTAGTTTGTGATTTGAACACCATTTATGCATATTTACTTACATCAAAGTGATGCACACAAAAGCAAATCGGTGATTCTGCAGACATTCCATAGTACTTTCGTCTTGCTAGTTGCAACCATTTGATTGGTATGTGCGGGTTTCAGGGTATATCAGTAAATAATCTGTTTGGCGAAGAAAGTTAAGTATCGGTACATTTATATACTAAGCACCAATGATATGTCTTTCGTTTATAAAATGTTTAAAATACTGCTGGAATAACAAGTCCCATTTCAAACTGTTTTGCACATATTTGACGTCACACGCTACGAGGTCACGTGATGAACAGTTTGTGCGGAAATTTAAAGAATTTATCATTTACACATGATTTTATACATTTAAAAACTTTTATTTAAATAAAGTAGGCATACTATTTTTCTTTGTTAAATATATCCCCAATGGTTAATTTACATTTTATTTGAAAATTTTATCCTGTGCCGTGTTCTCATACTATTACATGCAAAGCTTTCAGATTTTAATTAGTTAATACTCTTCATGTGGGGATACTTGGGGCCAAATTTCACTCATGTATCACGACTCAGTCTGGATGTTGGGATTTTAATTTCTGCCAGTGAATATTCCACCTTGGCAAGGGATTAGGTCTAGTCCTGGGTACAATCGATCGATTATTTTACAAATATCAACACTGTCTCAGTTGAGCTGCATTAAGGGCAGAAACGATCTTGCACAAAAATTATTCTCGTCTGAATATATTAAGTAAAATACTCACTTTCGGGAGGACACAGGTTAGAATCCCCATCTGGATATAGAACTGTCGGATTTCAATATTTTCCTGAAATCAATTTACAGGGATGGTTCCTTAGAACTGCCACAACAGAATTCCATCTCGTTCCCTGCCTCTAATGATATCGAGGTCGACGCATTCTGACAGTCCATGAAGACAGAATTAATGCAGCAGTGGTCAATTTTTAAAACATGTTTTACATCTGAGTAGTGACAGTGGTTTCTGTTTTCTTAAATTTATATTTGGATTGGATGATCATGTTAAGAGAGGTTCATATCTGTTAATGTGGTATCAATCAGGCCTTTTGCTGCTTAGTAATACTGTTCTGTATATGAAGGCAGTTTATAATTGTTTTTTCAAGGTCCATGCTACTAGCAGTTTAGCTTGTGGCTTGCTAGAGCACTCTGCCAACTAGTCAATTCTGGTACTAATGCCGCTAGCTGCCAACAGAGTGCACCGCTATTGCTAGGTGATGTAATGCAAAGCAGCATGCTGCACAACTATTGATGGTGCTCTAAAAGTTTTAATGTATGTTTCTTTAAAGGCTAACCATCAGTTCGCTCAAATTTAACTAACTGCATTTCTCTCTCCTTTTCTCACCTTACATTCGCTAAACTATGCGTCTTCTTTCCCTATGTAGTGTATGAAGCACGTACTGTAGAGTTTATTGTCGTCCATCAGTCTGTGTGGAAATACCGCCTGCACGAAAAATACAACGGTAGACACTCAGACGAGAAGGGAAAGTTTTGCATGCTCACACCTGGGAACAGGCCTTTTTGAATTTGTTGTATTCTCGATTTGGCTAGGAAAAAAAGAATTTTGGCAAAGATTTTTTGTCTCGTATAAAGCATTACTAGTTCATATGTAATGACAAGAGGGAAATCTGATAAATTTATTGCTTTTTTTTAACAATAAAATATGCAATATCGAGGCCGAATTTCGAGACACTGTTCCATTGAAACATTGTTAAAGTAAAAGAATGAAAATGTGTATTGCTATTATGCATCCTGGAGGATATGAGAGGAAGGATTACCGACTTGATACAATATTTGCGAAGTTTTAGCTTAACTCCTGATTTTCACAGTTTCGGGTACTGTGCATTTATACCTAACCAGAGCGCTTGGTAATTATACTGGTAGTGTCCGAAAAAAAACTATTGGTCTGTCACTGTGGCATCTTGGATTTGAAGTTCAGTCAAATAAGTTAAGTAGAAATGAGTAATAAGCTTTTATAAACAGAATAACTACAGTATTAAAATGGCAGCATAGATGAGGGAAAGTATCATACAGCTGTGGCATATATTTGGTCGAATTAATTTTTGAACAAACGTGTATACAGATTTTTTTTTTTTCTGTTGATATCTGAATATGGTTGACGTCGAGGTGATGGGAATAGGATGGAATTCAATCATGCATTTTTAATTTTGCTGTGTAATTTTTTTACTTTTCTGATGTAACAGAACAAAGTGTGAAGATTTTTCATTTGTCTTGTATTGGATCAGTGGATGGTCTACAGCGATGTATGAGCATTAAACACAATTCTGCATATTTACAAACTCAATTAATTCGCAGTGTCTGTTAGATGACATACTGGAAGTAATGCTGTAACTACTGGAGCATCTCCCTCAGCTCTCCGCTGCTCAGGTCGTGCGCCGTCCGTCCCTGCTTGTCCGTCGTCTTCCTGTCCGCCCCGGCCTCCAGCAGCGCTCTCACCACGGCGGAGTGGCCCCACAGGGCTGCAAGGTGCAGCGGCGTCCGGGAAGCTTTGTTCCACGATTTGACGTTTGCCGAGTCCAGCAGTAACCGTGCCATATTTACATGGCCTTCCTGTGCTGCCACATGCAGTGCAGTGTTCCCTCGCTCGTCTTTGACAGTGGACTTCGCGCCGGCTGCCAGCAGCGCTCTCGCCGTCTCCACACAGTCTGTAGAGGCCGCACAGTGCAGCGGCGTCCAACCAGCCTCGTCCCTCACGTTGACGTCAGCGCAATGCTGCAACAGTCGCACCGCACCCGTGCTGCCCACCTGAGCTGCGCGGTGCAGAGGAGTTTTCTTGTATTTGTCCTCTCTGTTCCTGTCCGCACCGGCTGCCAGCAGCGCGCTCACCGCCTCCTCGTCACAACGTTCTGCTGCCCAGTGCAGTGGCGTCATCTCGTATTCATCTCTGATATTCACATCTGCCCCCGCCACTGCCAGCGTGATGACAGCTCTGCTCCTACCTTTCTCCGCCGCCCACAGCAGTGCAGTCCGTCCCAGCTGGTCAGTGCCACCCCCAGCACCCACCCCCAGCAGCGCCCTCACGGCATGCACACTGCCCATGTCTGCCGCCAGCAGCAGCGGCCTCTTGTCCCAGGCCTGTTCCCCTGCAGTGGTGTCCGCCCACGATGAGCACAGTAGCGGCACTGTGGCTGCATGTCCCGCTGCTGAAAGCTGAAGCAGGTTTTGCAAATTATCAGGAAACAGCCAAACAGGTCTGCAAACCATTTCCTTCATCGCCAAAGCATTTAACGCCAGTTTTGCCATCTCGTCCATTGGAGACCTGCTTGAACATACCACAAAATAACATCAGCACACTTCATAAAACATCATTATTATTACTGTTAGCAGCACTAATTAATTAATCATCTGGCTACAAAACAGTTAAATTTTAAATTTAGAGTATTTTATTATTATTGTACATTATCAACAAACAAAACAGTAGTTATTGCATCTCATGCCTTTCCATGTTCACAAATTATACTGAATTCAAAACATCAATTTCTGCAAAGAACTTTCTCTGAAAGAGAATATTTTCTTTCCACAATATGACTGGTGGTAGATTTGGTTTTCCAATCATATTCCTAATTTCCTGTGGTATACCTTCAATAAATTCGTTTTTAAAGTCATTACATTCATATTTTATCAACTGGGAATATTTATAGAAGCCGGCATGTATTAAGTACTTTCAATACATGAATTAACAATAGTGTGAAATGAATTGCTTCATGTACAATGAATTTAAATCAGTAAGTGGAAACTTGCACAGTAGTCCTCTGTTGCAGCACCATAAAACATACACAGTTTGTAAGGATCCAGCAGGTCTCCCTCAGGTTCTCTCATAGTCCATGTTGACAGGGTGTAAAGATCAAGTAAGGAGGGGATTCCGAGCCCGTCCCACTGACGCAGTAAACAGTCTCCCTCAGGTTCTCTCATCGTTCATGTTGTCATGGTGTAAGGATCAAGTGAGGAAGGGATACTGAGTGTGTCCCACTGACGCAGTAAACAGTCTCCCTCAGGTTCTCTCATCGTTCATGTTGTCATGGTGTAAGAATCAAGTGAGGAAGGGATACTGAGTGCGTCCCACTGACGCAGTAAACAGTCTCCTCAGGTTCTTTCATCGTCATGTTGTCGGGGTGTAAGGATCAAGTGAGGAAGGGATACTGAGTGCGTCCCACTGACGCAGTAAACAGTCTCCCTCAGGTTCTCTCATCGTTCATGTTGTCATGGTGTAAGGATCAAGTGAGGAAGGGATACTGAGTGCGTCCCACTGACGCAGTAAACAGTTTCCCTCAGGTTCTTTCATCTTCCATGTTGTCAGTGTGTAAGGATCAGTGAGGAAGGGATACTGAGTGCGTCCCACTGACGCAGTAAACAGTTTCCTCAGGTTCTTTCATCTTCCATGTTGTCAGTGTTGTAAGGATCAAGTGAGGAGAGGATTCCGAGTCCGTCCCACTGAAGCAGGTAAACCAGTCTCCCTCAGGTTCTCTCATCGTTCATGTTGTCATGGTGTAAGAATCAAGTGAGGAAGGGATACTGAGTGCGTCCCCACTGACACAGTAAACAGTCTCCCTCAGGTTCTTTCATCGTCCATGTTGTCGGGGTGTAAGGATCAAGTGAGGAAGGGATACTGAGTGCGTCCCACTGACGCAGTAAACAGTCTCCCTCAGGTTCTCTCATCGTTCATGTTGTCATGGTGTAAGGATCAAGTGAGGAAGGGATACTGAGTGCGTCCCACTGACGCAGTAAACAGTTTTCCCTCAGGTTCTTTCATCTTCCATGCTGTCAGTGTGTAACGATCAAGTGAGGAACGGATACTGAGTGCGTCCCCACTGACCGCAGTAAACAGTTTCCCTCAGGTTCTTTCATCTTCCATGTTGTCAGTGTGTAAGGATCAAGTGAGGAGAGGATTCCGAGTCCGTCCCATTGAAGCAGTAAACATTCTCCCTCAGGTTCTCTCATCGTTCATGTTGTCATGGTTTAAGGATCAAGTGAGGAAGGGATACTGAGTGCGTCCCACTGACGCAGTAAACAGTCTCCCTCAGGTTCTCTCATAGTCCATGTTGTCAGGGGTTAGGATCAAGTAAGGAAGGGATTCTGAGTCTGTAATACTGACGCAGTAAACAGTCTCCATGGTTCTCTCATAGTCCATGTTGTCAGGGTGTAAGGATCAAGTGAGGAGGGATTCTGAGTCAGTCACACTGACGCAGTAAACAGTCTCAATCTGGTTCTCTCATAGTCCATGTTGTCAGGGTGTAAGGATCAAGTAAGGAGGGGATTCTGAGTCCGTCACACTGACGCAGTAAAACAGTCTCCATCTGGTTCTCTCATCATCCATGTTGTCAGGGTGTAAGGACAAGTGAGGAGTGGATTCTGAGTCCGTCACACTGACGCAGTGAACAGTCTCCTCAGGTTCTATCATCTCGATGTTGTCAAGGTGTAAGGATCAGGTGAGGAGTGGATTCTGAGTCGTCACACTGACGCAGTAAATAGTCTTCCTCAGGTTTCTCATAGTCCATGTTGTCAGGGTGTAGGATCAAGTAAGGAAGGGATTCTGAGTCTGTAACACTGACGCAGTAACAGTCCTCCATCAGGTTCTCTCATAGTCCATGTTGTCAGGGTGTAAGGATCAAGTGAGGAGGGGATCTGAGTCCGTCACACTGACGCAGTAAACAGTGTCCCTCAGGTTCTCTCATAGTTCATGTTCTCAGGTGTGTTAGGATCAAGTAAGGTAGGGATTCTGAGTCGTCACACTGACGCAGTAAACAGTCTCCCTCTGGTTCTCTCATCATCGATGTTGTCAGGGTGTAAGGATCAAGTGAGGAGTGGATTCTGAGTCAGTAACATTGACGCAGTAAACAGTCTTCCTCAGGTCTTCTCATCGTCCATGTTGTCATGGTGTAAGATCAAGTAAGGAAGGGATTCTGAGTCTGTAACACTGACGCAGTAAACAAGTCTCCATCTGGTTCTCTCATAGTCCATGTTGTCAGGGTGTAAGGCTCAAGTGAGGAGGGGATTCTGAGTCCGTCACACTGACGCAGTAAAACAGTGTCCCACAGGTTCTCTCATAGTCCATGTTCTCAGGGTGTTAGGATCAAGTGAGGAGGGGATTCTGAGTCCGTCACACTGACGCAGTAAACAGTATCCCTCAGGTTCTCTCATAGTCCATGTTCTCAGGGTGTTAGGATAAGTAAGGAAGGGATTCTGAGTCCGTCACACTGACGCAGTAAACAGTCTCCCTCAGGTTCTCTCATAGTCCATGTTCTCAGGGTGTTAGGATCAAGTAAGGAAGGGATTCTGAGTCCGTCACACTGACGCAGTAAACAGTCTCCCTCAGGTTCCCCTCATAGTCCATGTTCTCAGGGTCGTTAGGATCAAGTAAGGAAGGGATTCTGAGTCTGTAACACTGACGCAGTAAACAGTCTCCATCTTGTTCTCTCATAGTCCATGTTGTCAGGGTGAAAGGATCAAATGAGGAGGGGATTCTGAGTCCGCCACACTGACACAGTAAACAGTCTCCATCTGGTTCTCTCATAGTCCATGTTGTCAGGGTGTAAGGATCAAGTGAGGAGGGGATCTGAGTCCGTCACACTGACGCAGTAAACAGTCTCCCTCAGGTTCTCTCATAGTCCATGTTGTCAGGGTGTAAGACCAAGTGAGGAGTGGATTCTGAGTCCGTCACACTAACGCAGTAAACAAGTCTCCCTCAGGTTCTCTCATCGTCCATGTTGTCAGGGTGTAAGGATCAAGTGAGGAGGGGATTCTAAGATTATCCGACTGACACAGTAAACAGTCTCCATCAGGTTCTCTCATAGTCCATGTTGTCACGGTGTAAGGATCAAGTAAGGAGGGGATTCTGAGTCCGTCACACTGACACAGTAAACAGTCTCCCTCTGGATCTCTCATCATTCATGTTGTCAGGGTGTAAGGGACCAAGTGAAGAGTGGATTCTGAGTCCGTACCACTGACGCAGTAAACAGTCATCCTCAGGTTTTCCCATAGTCCATGTTGTCAGGGTGTTAGGATCAAGTAAGGAAGGGATTCTGAGTCTGTAACACTGACGCAGTAAACAGTCTCCATCTGGTTCTCTCATAGTCCATGTTGTCAAGGTGTATGGATCAAGTAAGGAGTGGATTCTGAGTCCGTCACACTGACGCAGTAAACAGTCTTCCTCAGGTTCTCTCATCATCCATGTTGTCAGGGTGTAAGGATCAAGTGAGGAGTGGATTCTGAGTCAGTCACACTGACGCAGTAAACAGTCTTGCTCAGGATTTCTCATCATCGATGTTGTCAGGGTGTAAGGATCAAGTGAGGAGTGGATTCTGAGTCAGTCACACTGACGCAGTAAACACTCTTCCTCAGGTTTTCTCATAGTCCATGTTGTCAGGGTGTTAGGATCAAGTAAGGAAGGGATTCTGAGTCTGTAATACTGACGCAGTAAACAGTCTCCATCTGGTTCTCTCATAGTCCATGTTGTCAGTGTGTAAGGATCAAGTGAGGAGGGGATTCTGAGTCAGTCACACTGACGCAGTAAACAGTCTCAATCTGGTTCTCTCATAGTCCATGTTGTCAGGGTGTAAGGATCAAGTAAGGAGTGGATTCTGAGTCCGTCACACTGACGCAGTAAACAGTCTCCATCTGGTTCTCTCATCATCCATGTTGTCAGGGTGTAAGGACCAAGTGAGGAGTGGATTCTGAGTCCGTCACACTGACGCAGTAAACAGTCTTCCTCAGGTTTTCTCATAGTCCATGTTGTCAGGGTGTTAGGATCAAGTAAGGAAGGGATTCTGAGTCTGTAAACACTGACGCAGTAAACAGTCTCCATCAGGTTCTCTCATAGTCCATGTGTCAGGGTGTAAGGATCAAGTGAGGAGGGGATTCTGAGTCCGTCACACTGACGCAGTAAACAGTGTCCCTCAGGTTCTCTCATAGTTCATGTTCTCAGGGTGTTAGGATCAAGTAAGGTAGGGATTCTGAGTCCGTCACACTGACGCAGTAAACAGTCTCCCTCTGGTTCTCTCATCATCGATGTTGTCAGGGTGTAAGGATCAAGTGAGGAGTGGATTCTGAGTCAGTAACATTGACGCAGTAAACAGTCTTCCTCAGGTATTCTCATAGTCCATGTTGTCAGGGTGTTAAGATCAAGTAAGGAAGGGATTCTGAGTCTGTAACACTGACGCAGTAAACAGTCTCCATCTGGTTCTCTCATAGTCCATGTTGTCAGGGTGTAAGGATCAAGTGAGGAGGGGATTCTGAGTCCGTCACACTGACGCAGTAAACAGTGTCCCACAGGTTCTCTCATAGTCCATTTTCTCAGGGTGTTAGGATCAAGTGAGGAGGGGATTCTGAGTCCGTCACACTGACGCAGTAAACAGTATCCCTCAGGTTCTCTCATAGTCCATGTTCTCAGGGTGTTAGGATCAAGTAAGGAAGGGATTCTGAGTCCGTCACACTGACGCAGTAAACAGTCTCCCTCAGGTTCTCTCATAGTCCATGTTCTCAGGGTGTTAGGATCAAGTAAGGAAGGGATTCTGAGTCCGTCACACTGACGCAGTAAACAGTCTCCCTCAGGTTCCCTCATAGTCCATGTTCTCAGGGTGTTAGGATCAAGTAAGGAAGGGATTCTGAGTCTGTAACACTGACGCAGTAAACAGTCTCCATCTTGTTCTCTCATAGTCCATGTTGTCAGGGTGTTAGGATCAAGTGAGGAGTGGATTCTGAGTCAGTAACATTGACGCAGTAAACAGTCTTCCTCAGGTATTCTCATAGTCCATGTTGTCAGGGTGTTAAGATCAAGTAAGGAAGGGATTCTGAGTCTGTAACACTGACGCAGTAAACAATCTCCATCTGGTTCTCTCATAGTCCATGTTGTCAGGGTGTAAGGATCAAGTGAGGAGGGGATTCTGAGTCCGTCACACTTACGCAGTAAACAGTGTCCCACAGGTTCTCTCATAGTCCATTTTCTCAGGGTGTTAGGATCAAGTGAGGAGGGGATTCTGAGTCCGTCACACTGACGCAGTAAACAGTATCCCTCAGGTTCTCTCATAGTCCATGTTCTCAGGGTGTTAGGATCAAGTAAGGAAGGGATTCTGAGTCCGTCACACTGACGCAGTAAACAGTCTCCCTCAGGTTCTCTCATAGTCCATGTTCTCAGGGTGTTAGGATCAAGTAAGGAAGGGATTCTGAGTCCGTCACACTGACGCAGTAAACAGTCTCCCTCAGGTTCCCTCATAGTCCATGTTCTCAGGGTGTTAGGATCAAGTAAGGAAGGGATTCTGAGTCTGTAACACTGACGCAGTAAACAGTCTCCATCTTGTTCTCTCATAGTCCATGTTGTCAGGGTGAAAGGATCAAATGAGGAGGGGATTCTGAGTCCGCCACACTGACACAGTAAACAGTCTCCATCTGGTTCTCTCATAGTCCATGTTGTCAGGGTGTAAGGATCAAGTAAAGAGGGGATTCTGAGTCCGTCACACTGACGCAGTAAACAGTCTCCCTCAGGTTCTCTCATAGTCCATGTTGTCAGGGTGTTAGGATCAAGTAAGGAGGGGATTCTGTGTCCGTCACACTGACGCAGTAAACAGTCTCCCTCGGGTTCTCTCATAGTCCATGCTGTCAGGGTGTAAGGATCAAGTGAGGAGGGGATTCTGAGTCCGTCACACTGACGCAGTAAACAGTCTCCCTCATAGTCCATGTTGTCAGGGTGTAAGTATCAAGTAAGAAAGGGATTCTGAGTCTGTAACACTGACGCAGTAAATAGTCTCCATCAGGTTTTCTCATAGTTCATGTTGTCAGGGTGTAAGGATCAAGTGAGGAGAGGATTCTGAGTCCGTCACACTGACACAGTAAACAGTCTCCCTCATTGTCCATGTTGTCAGGGTGTAAGGATCAGGTAAGGAAGGGATTCTGAGTCTGTAACACTGACGCAGTAAATATTCTCCATCAGGTTCTCTCAAAGTTCAAGTTGTCAGGGTGTAAGGATCAAGTGAGGAGGGGATTCTGAGTCCGTCACACTGACGCAGTAAACAGTCTCCCTCATAGTCCATGTTGTCAGGGTGTAAGGATCAAATAAGGAAAGGATTCTGAGTCTGTAACACTGACGCAGTAAATAGTATCCCTCAGGTTCTCTCATAGTTTCATGTTGTCAGGGTGTTAGGATCAAGTAAGGAGGGGATTCTGTGTCCGTCACACTGACGCAGTAAACAGTCTCCCTCGGGTTCTCTCATAGTCCATGCTGTCAGGGTGTAAGGATCAAGTGAGGAGGGGATTCTGAGTCCGTCACACTGACGCAGTAAACAGTCTCCCTCATAGTCCATGTTGTCAGGGTGTAAGTATCAAGTAAGAAAGGGATTCTGAGTCTGTAACACTGACGCAGTAAATAGTCTCCATCAGGTTTTCTCATAGTCCATGTTGTCAGGGTGTAAGGATCAAGTGAGGAAGGGATTCCGAGTCCGTCACAC
>JARYHS010006964.1:13399975-13414973 GCA_031002005.1 Vandiemenella viatica | reverse complement strand
TTCTAAGGGAGTGATGATTACAATTAAATTAGGAACTAACCATAGCACACTGAAGCAAACAAGCGACCTACCTGAGTTCTGGAGTAGCCGACTACAAATTGGTTGCAGCAGACTCAATAGAACGGCTACCAAGGTGCAGTCACACTGCTATCAAATGAGTTCTGATTACTGCAGATGAAACTCTTCAAAGGGCGGAAAATAATCTAGAGGTACAGAGACAATGCTATATCTATTTAGGTGCCAACATCATAGAAATAAATATTTAGATATATTTCTGTTATACCGAGTGTTACAAAAAAATGTATAAACACTTTTAAAGGTAATAGAGAGTTCGTTTTCACGCTTGAGAGGATGAAATTTGGTACAAACGTAGTGTGATGTTTGCTCAATAGGTGGCAGCAAGCTAGGGCCGTGACGCGGGCAGCGGTGCTTAACTGATGTCAACATGGCGGAAGTACGGTTGAACTTTGAAGAGCGTAAGGAATTGTTGAAGTGGTACTGGAAATTTGAGAATGTGGCTGCTGTCCAGAGACAGTGGAGACGTGAGTTTGGTACAGACCCACCTACACGGTTAACAATTACCCGTATACGTGAAAAATTCGAGCTGCATGGAACAGTGTGTGACGTACACAAAGGCCGATCAGAGCGACCTCGCACAGCTACGAGTGACGAGTCCTCGGCTGCGGTGCTGGAACGCTTTCAGCAGTCGCCACAAAAATCTACAAGGCAATGTGCGCGTGAGAGTGGTGTAAGTCATGTCAGCGTGCTACGCATTGTGAAGAAAGGCAAGTTTAAAGTGTACATTCCCAGACTGGTGCAACAGTTAAACGACGACGACTCAGATCGTAGGTTACAATTTTGTGAATGGTTTTCGGGACATGGTTAACAATGTTTCCGGGATTTGTGGGGAATGTGGTTTGGTCAGATGAAGCACAGTTCAAGCTCAATGGAACCGTCAACAGACACAATTGTGTGTACTGGGCTGACAATAATCCCCACATCACAGTGGAAACGGCTGTGAATTTGCCTGGTGTAAATGTGTGGTGCGGATTGACTCGTAGGGACTCATTGGTCCTTTCCATTATGAAGGTACTTTAACCGGTGAACTTTATCTGAGAATGCTTAACGATTCAATTTTACCTGCCATTCATGAACTGTACGGTAATGAGAGGATTTATTATCAACAAGATGGCGCCCCTGCGCACTACCATAGGGATGTAAGAGCATACCTTGATCTACATTTTCCACAGAATTTGATAGGACGCAGGGGTCCAATCAAGTTTCCTGCGCGTTCTCCAGATCTAACACCGTTGGACTTTTACTTATGGGGATCAGTGAAAGACCAGGTGTACAGAAGAAAACCAGATAACCTGAACGAACTTTGGGATGAGATTAGAACAGTGGGCGCAGATATCCCACTGGAAACTTTAGCGGTAGTTACCGAATCAGTCACAAACCCGTGTTCAGAAATGCATTGATGCAGAAGGCCATCACTCTGAACACTTAACATAAACATTTACCCCAGAAAGTGTATTGGAAACTTCAAACAGACTTATAATCTTACTTTCAGGCTAATAAACATTTTGTATGAAAACGTTTCCATATGTTTTTCTTCTCCTGAAGTGTGTATACATTTTTCTGTAACACTCGGTATAACCCTACAATAAACAGCCAGGACATGAGGAAAGTCATGTTCTGTAACATGAGAGTACACAGAATGAGACAAAGAACAAGTATTTAATATGACAAAAAGTGTTAATAACTTCTTTTTTTTAGTTTCAAATATTAATCTAGTATTTAGAAAGAACTTTTTAGAACTCTATGTGTGGAGCACAGCACTTTATGGGAGCAAAGCATGTACTGTAGGAATACCACAAAAAAGGAAAATTGAAGCATTTGAAATGTGGTGCTATAGAAGGATGCTGAAAATTAAGCAGATGGATAAAGTATGAAACGAACAAGTTTTGGAAATGATGTGTAAGGACAGAACTTCGTGGAAGAGGGTTACAGGAAGAAGAGACAGGATGGTGAGTCAAACTCTGAGATATGCATCATTGGTAAACTTGATAGAGGAGGGAACAGATGGAGGTAAGAACTGCAGAGAAAGAGATTAGAATATATGAGGCAGATAATTAAGGATGTGAGTTGTAAAGGTGCATGCTCAGATGAAAAGGTTAGCGCAAGACAGGAAGGTATGGAGGATTGCATCAAACAAGTTGAGAGACTAAGAGGAAAAAAAGAAAAAAAACTGGAATTTGGAGTAAAATGCATGGTGTCAGCGAGGGTGTGCAGCATCAAATCCATAATTCCAATTTATAACAGGTTAATGATGAGCAAAACTCATCAAAGGTGGCTGTTTAGAAAAGTTGGTGAAGAAGACACAGAAAATTGTACAAATGGTCTAAATACACTAATGTGATAAAGCCCCAAAACTTCCAGGAATGTAAAATTATGCTACTTGTGGAATTAACATAAATACACTCGTGAAATCAAAGAAACTGAAAGTACTGAAACTTTATTTTTGTTAAGAGATGGGTCCAATTCATAAGTTATACACCTATTTTTATGATTAAATCTTAATTTCAGTAATGAATAGCATGTATTTATTATATTCACACATATGTGATAAAGATGCACATATTTCAACACACTTACTTCAGTACCTACTCATTTTATACTGTCATATTCCATTATTACTAAGAACGTAAAATAATGGAGCACCAGTTTCTTAGGATCGTGACAGTTATATTACTTGGAGCAAAAAGCAGTTCGGTAGTTCATATGCCTCTAGGAGCAACAAAGCAATTCCTAATGCCACGCATACAGATGACTCAACATGTTTTACATCCCAGAGGTCCTTCCTCAGCAGGGATCCATGAAACAAGATTGATAAATAAATAAATAAGGAAACATGAGCTGACACTTCCTGTAAACAAGAACATGAAACTAACTGCTGTGAAATCACAGAGTGTGGCTAACCTGGTTATATGAAATTAATGTTCTTAATTCTCGATTTTACCTATCTCAGTCAGCGCAATTCTATTGAGAAACCAATTAGCATAAACTATTTGAAGTTCAGATCAAACTTTAACTGAAAGATAATGGCAAAACATTCAAAAAATAGACTAGTTGGAGACCTCAGGGCCTTTGCAACATACTGCTATCAGATAACCATAAACACACACGCAAGACAGAAATCACGGTACAGCAAACACAAAGAAAATGGTATACCCTGACTACAAAAACCTTAATGTGTTGCGTAATAACTGGATTATGTATTATTTCATACGGAATGTAAACAACATTACCAAAAAGTGTAAAATTTCCAAATTGATTCCTTATGTTTCTTTTATTTTCTAAAGAGAGAGTGTGTAGCCACATTTCAAACTTGTATAATTTCAGCAAAAGATGATATCACTTGAATTAATTTTCACTCTGTACATTAGAATATATTCATATTCCAGTGATCCCAATATAAGAGAAAGGCAATGTGGGATGTGAAAGACGTCAGTTTACAGTTAAACAGTAGCATAACAAAATTATACACTTACCAGAAGATGTACTTTCATAGCATTCATCGTACATTAAATATGTCAGCTACATTTACACAAACTACTGGAAGTTTTATATAGATAAATTAAAAATACATACTTGGACAGAATGGAGGTAGTTGTCAGTTAAAAAATTGTTTCAGTTTTTTCCTGATTATCATTTGCTAGACATTTAACATGTGTTGGGATATTATTGAGGATGTGTATGACTAAATATTGGATCCCTTTTTCAACAAATGACAACGACTTGTAATCCTTGTGAAGATAATTTTTTCTTCTAGTGCCATAATTATGTATTTTACTTTTTTTTTCAAACAACGTATAATTTGTGACTACAAAAAGAACATTAATGTCCATACATACTCAGCAAATAATGTTAAAATCCCTAACTTCCTGGACAGCTCTATAAATGAAGTTCTTCTGCTAACGGCACACATAATTCTTTTTACTAACTTTTGGGTTCTGAACACTTTGTCTCTATGAGAAGAATCACCCAAGAATATTGTTCCATATGACATTAAGGAGTGAAAATAAACAAAATAAACTAGTTTGCTCATACAGAGATCACCTATAGCTGAAATTGTAAGAATTGCAAATGTGGCTTCACCCAATCACTTAGTAGGTCAGAAACATGCACAGGGCCTCATTTAGGCTTTGTGGGCCACTAGGCTATACTTGTGGTGCGGGCCCCCCTATCGGCAGTGGCCTAGGCGATGGCCCCTCCAACCGGGGGCTCCCTCCGGCTGTGGGTGTTTAATTTCGAAATTCGGCCCAAGAAATTTATGGGAGACCTTTTTCGGGGGTTGTGGTGCGGTCCCACTTTATAGTGCGGGCCCCTAGGCTATAGCCTGCAAATTTTATGTCGGTAAATTCCACAAATTTTGAATTTTTAGATACAACACAAGGTAGATCATTTATGTATATTAAAAACAATAATGGCTACAATATGTAACCTTAAGGTACTCCACAACTGATAAATTCCCACTCAAAAAAACTAGATCATACAAGGCAGCCTTGAAATTTCCCACTTTCTGTTTTCTATTCAGAAAGTAACAACTAAACCATTAAAAAAATCCATCTATACCATAATACTTTGATTTTGGTATTGGAATTTCATTATCTGCACAGTCAAATGATTTAAATTAGTAACAAAACATTCCTGCACGAATCAGTATTTCCTTTATTCCTTAGTGAATGCACAAATCGCTTGTTGTTTCCAATGGCCCTTTTTAAAACTAAATTTTATTCTAGTTATGATATTATTAGTTTTAAAGTGTTGGTAAACTCTCTTGTACATGGCTTTCTCAAAACATTTGAAGAATAATATTAGTAATGAAATAGGGAGGATATTTGATACAACTGACTTATCCCATTTTTATATAGTAGTTTAACTACAACCCACTTAAGTCTTTCTTGAAAGGTAGTCCCAATAAAAGATAAATCAAACAGATAACTAAACCATGTGACGTTTCGGGGCAGTTTTCCGACTCTGTCTGGTGAAGTCTAGTTTTTCTGGAGCGCTTGCTCTTATGTAGCTCCGGCTGGTCAATGGTTTTCGCCGACGTCATAGTCTCGTGCACTCAGGACCTTTCTATGCTGACGTGGTGGGGTCGGAAGTGTGGTGGGGAGGTACGGGGAGTGGGGCGTGGGACGAGGCGGGTAGACACGTGGTGGAGGAGGTCTGTTGTAGATCAGAGTTCATTCTCGCATTTTCTGGACCACTCTGTCTTGTTACTCTTATTTGGCTATTCATTGCGTTCCAAGCTGCGCTAAGATTTTTACAGTGACACAGATGTTGAGCTATTACGTCCTTTGTTCCACATAGAACCTGCGGATCGACAGTCAAAGATACAAGTAACACGTACACTGCTGATTGAGCAAGCCAGAATACACGGATCGGGCTCATTTCTTCATTCACGAGAGACAAGTAATCATCAACACCTCAGAAAAGTTATTCGCTACTCTGTCCTGGCCATTCCGTTAGATGCATTCAGTAGAGTCAAAATTCATCCCTCTGTCTGATTAGAACGGGTTACGGAATACCTCAACATTTATGTACATCACCGAGTATAATTGTGGTACGGTCCTTAATAACGTCAGAATACTCCTCTCCGCCGATGGAAGATAGTGTAACTCGGCGTTGAAATACATATTACGTGGCATGAACCAAGTTTCAACTGTCGCACTTCTTTATCAGTACGCCGAGAGACGGGAATTGTTCATTTTCTTCCGTTATATAGCAAAACTGGACACTGAGGTGGACACTGTTCAAACGGTACAAGAACTCCTGTGGATCCTCCATATCGCGAAACCAAGTTACGAAAGAGTCACCAACGTATTGATTCCAAAGTACAGGTTTTTTGCGTCCGTTTCTATGCACCTGTCATTCGAACGTTTCCATGAAGATGATGGCGGCTACAAATAAAGGTGGTGAGACCATTACCGCACCTTCAGTTAAATGATATTAGTTGAACCTCGTACTAAGCAGTCTGGTGGTTCTGGGTTTAAGGCGTTTAGCAGGAGATCGAAAAGCACTGGTTCGAATCCTTGTAACAGTAGAGATTTTCAAAGGCCCTTAACCCAACCTTCACCTATGGCACAGCTTTCTATAATGTAAAGTACGTCAGAACGATTTCGTGGTTCGAATTCCACGTTAGTCTGTAGGTCCCCTACACCCTTTAGAATTAGGTTAAGATGGCTACGACAGGGGTGTAATGCTCAGCCTATAGAAATTCTGTCACTAGGTCATTACAACCACTGAGAATTATAATCATTACAAACTCCTTGTACTGGAAAAATATTGACTTACAGCAGATTTTTGTCAGGTTAGACAACTAAATAGAACGCTTGAGAGATGCATTACACTATTATTTAAAGTAGTAGCATTCCATTCTGCAAGCCCCAACACATTTCTAAAGAAAAATCTGCGTCTCAGTGTCTTATTCTATCCTTATGAGGTTAGTTCAAACAAAATTATTTGACATGAAAAACCCTTAACTGAATGAAGAATAATTTACGAGTATAGATCAAGAGTTCTTATACTTACTGGAAATATGTGAGGTAAAACCATCGTTATTTAATGCAGTGGTCCACAACCTTTTCCTACTCGCGGCACACCATAAGGTTATTCATAAATCTTGCGGCACACCTTACCAAAAAAATATTTTCATAATACGAAACTTTTTCAGGATTATGAAGCCCACTAACACGTAAAAAATGATAGGTAAAAACCGTGGTTGCATAAAATTAATAATCAGGCAGTTTTATATTGCTATTAAAGTAAATAATTTTGCACATACTTTCAATGTAACACTTGTGCCTGCTTAACAGCACACAGGTGACTGATCCGTGGAGAAATCGTTGACAATACAAGTCTCATTTCTTCATAGACGGATTTGAATCTTTCTATCTTGGATGTTTTAACCTCAATTAACGTCGAGAAGCCAAATTCACATAAATATGTATTTGGAAATGGCAGTAACACATTAACTGCCATACCTTATTGTTAGCCAAAATGTATCTAAAGGAACTTCGAGAAGTTCCCAAAGTTCCGTTAGCTTTTTAATCTGCAAGTTTCTCTTGAATATTTATTGGAAGATGTTCCGAATTTGCAACGATTGGATCACGAAGCCATTCAAAATTTTCAATACTTTCTCCAAAGTACTTTTCGAATCTCTGCTGCAGAACATCTAAATGTTCTTTAATTAAGACCGTCATCATTTTATTACTGTCATCAAGTGACCATACAGTCGGGAAAATATCACACGACCCATTTTCAATCCTCTGTAACCAAAAATCCAGCTTATTCACAAATCCTTTAATCTCATCCATACTAATAAAAATATTATCGTTCCTACCTTGCATTGTGATGTTCGGTTCAGTCAGGTGTACGAAAATGACGGAAAATTTGCCAACTTACATACCCAATCGCCATCTGCGAATAAATCCACGTACTTATGTCTTTCAACAATCAAATGTGTCTGGACCTCATCTATAAGTTCATATATTCTCTGTAACACCTTTCATCGTGACAGCCAGCGTACTTTTGTGTGTGTATTCTGAACCCATTTCCTGATATAAAACGGAAAAAAGTCGTGGATTTAGGGGCCGCGTTTTTATGAAGTTCACGACTTTTTCTACTTCGTCCAGCACATCTTTCAGAGAAGGTGGCAGAGACTTAGCAACAATGGCTTCGTGGTGAATTCTTTAAGAAGCAAATATTCATCAGTCAAACGAAATATTTCTTCACCGGTAGTTTCTTTACCAAAGAAAAAAATTACTTATAGTTACATCTCCTTCGATGTAGCGAATGTAAGTCAGAAGTTGTGCGTGGCGGCTAATATCTGCGGACTCGTCGATCTGAAGTGAGAACCTCTGACTGTTATTGATTTTCTTCTCCATAATGTCTTCAGTATCACGAGACATATCAATAACTCGGCGACTGAGTCAGCAGAAAGAGGAATATCTGAAATTTCCCCAGCAGATTCTAAATCCAGAACTATTCTTACCATCTCTTTACAAACAGGCTTTAACAGCGTTTCACTTATTATATGTGGTTTCTTGGCCTTTACGATGAGTTCGGATTCCTTATAACTAGCTTCCTGTATTTTTTCCGAAACACGTACTGTAGCGGTCATGAACGTTCTTTGTTTTTCTTATTTTCTAACAACTGACATAAATAATTGACATCGGTTCCTGACAGAGAAGAATGTTTTGTTGACAAATGTCGTTTCAGTTTACTGGTAACCATAGTAGCATTACTGGGTTTTTCACCACAGACGATATATTCGGGAATTGGACAAGGTTTTTCATCACACAAAAAAAAACAAAAAAAACCATAGGATAAGTAAGTATCATCATATTTCCGCTGCATCAACTTTTGTTTCTTTCAACGTTTTCACCAGTTGCACTCATTGATGGAACACTCCATTCAAGGAATTCGTCCATCTTGAAGAAATAAAATAGTCTTCTAATAGTAATAGAAATATCGAGACTAACTATTAACAGTTTTCAGACCACTTCAGAGCAGGGGCGTAGCTACTATGGGGCTAGGCGGTGCAGTGCACGGAGGCCCCTACGCTCATGGGGCCCCCAAGCAATACCTCAGGGGCTCACAAGCATACCAAGCGCAGTTCAGTGGACCCACGGGCCTTGATGGCAACTGGCGGCCTTTTTTTAGCTCTACCCCGTCGTCTAAGGAGGCCCCTGAGACACAAGGAGCCTCCTCACTAAGAGCCCTCACTGCTCAGAGGGCCCCCAAGCACAACTCAGGGGCCCCCTACCAGCAACACATAGCAAAAAAAGATCCCCCAACTGGCCTGAGGGCCCAAGATAAATAATTTTTTTGCACCGGGGCCCTTGCTGACCTTGCTACGCTACTGCTTCAGAGCACAGCTATGATGGAACTGAAGTAATTGAAAGAAGCAGGATTTATACACTTCAAAGAAGTAACTAATATAACGCCGATTGCTTTTACAGTAATGTCTAACAAGGCGTCGCGTCGGTGCAACGGTTCAGGTACAAAGTAGTATTGTTGGAGAAGCGACAACGTAATAAAATAAGATTTGGAAAGTTCTGCTAATCCCAGCAGTTTAGACTGAGGGAAAAGCATGTACACAGAACAAGCGGTAAATATAACAATACCTCAAAGCGCAACAGTAGAGGCGAGGAATAAAGATATTTAAAAATGAATAAAAAATCACTAACAGCAACTGTGAGTAAATAAATAACATTTAATTTCTTAGAATACGACAATACGTAACAATTCGTGACACATGGAACTAAAATATAATTAATAAAAAACTTGACAATTAATTCCTTATAACTGGTAAAATTTCGCGGCACACCTTTCACCTTGTCGCGGCACACCGGTTGCGGACCACTGATTTAATGTGCGGAGAAGTAGTTTTGTTAATCCCTTAAAAGGAAAACACTGTATTAAGAAACTGAAGTTATTGTATAGCCTATCATTTTTGTGATGATATTTCGTAAACCATAAGAAGAGATAAAATGGTTACCATTGGCAGCCAACATTATAAGTGAGAAGAGGTAAAAAATATTCCAATATTTGTTTAACTGAAGCAATGGTATTCAATAATGTTGTTTCTTTCTAAATCGTCGAAAATTATCCCTTTTCTCTAAAAACTAAGGGAATTTCTTTAGACGGATCTCGTATTTATTTTATAGGAGCATCCATTTGAAAAATTATAACCAAAGGGAAAATATGAGCATCGTAAATACAGTGATAGAAATCACTCAACTGCCAACCAAAAAAAAAATGTAAAAGAAATGCGATGGTTCACATGCTGAGATTATTTTGTCCCTACCCATCCAATTTTTCAGCTTTCTTGAAACTGTCTAATAACTAATTTTTCCTTCAACGAATTTTAAATTTTGGTAAATTATTTTGCACTTCCTTAGTACTTTAATACAATCCCATTCTCCATTATGCACGAAAGAAAATATTCACATACCTCCATGCCTGAAATTTATCTGATGCCAGCTTGTGGTAATAGTCTACTTTTCCCTTCAATGTAACCCTCTTAATTCTTCCACTAACATCTTTCAAAGTCTCATCTCCAATGTATGCCTTGTACACTCACAGTACTCTCATCACTCTGCTCCTTCTGCAGTAAATCCCATTCCGGCTCCTTTATCATGAGGAACAGTTTTCAAAATCATTTACTTGATGAAGAGAGTGATGAAAGGATGTACGAGAGATATAAAGAAACTGGGTTACAAAACATTGGTCAGACCATTGCTTGAATATTGTCGTTTAGTATGGGACCCACATTTTGGGTATCAAATACAGGAGTTGCAACGCGCGCAAAGAAGGACTGCTAGATTTGTCTCTGAAAATCACCGCTGAACACAGTCAGTAGCCAATATGAAAATAGAGCTGGAAGGGCATTCATTGAAGAGAAAGACGGGAGTATATAAGACGAATATTAGTGATAAGATGTGGAATGATATCGGTGTAAGAATTAAAAGTAAGCATGTAAGGGAAAAGATGACCATGACCACAAGCTGGCACAAGGCACAAGAGTGTGGGAAATTTTGTTTTCTAGGTAAGGGAGTCAGGATTGGAATAAATTAACAAACACGTTGAAGCAATTTAAGGTGGAAATTTGTAGAGGGCGTATGTAGGTGGGTATATGAAAGGGAGAAAAATGTTTTAGGAAATTGCCACCAGAGCGTGCGCTCCATCGGAATTAAATTAATTCATTTAAATTAAATATGTGTTACTGACTGGGTTCTGCAGTAATTTCCACATACAATTTTAGTAGCTCTTCTTTGCACCTCCTTCAACTCCTGTTTTGATTCCTAAAATTTAGGTCCTAAACTAAAGTAACGTTTTCAAGCAATTGTATGACATTATAGAAAGCTGTGCCTCTTAAACATCCAATCATCACTGTCTCCAATAAATGAAGTATTTTGTAACTATTTATCGTGCCTAAATAAATTTACTAAGAAATGTTATGGCAAGATATTTATACTTGCAAAAAGCAATTCCTTCGTCTCCCTATAATCATAATCAATGCTTAGATTTTTTTTTTTTATCTGTGTACCCAATAACCTGACTCTTCTTTCCCTGTATGTTGACCTGTCCAGCCAGTCCTGTCCAGATCTCCCTGCAGCTATTCACAGTCTTCTCCCGTTTTGACCCTCTTATATAAGTTAATGCCAACTGCAAACAAATTATTTTCGGACTGTAAATAATTAGCACAATTATTGTATAGAGCAACGAATAGCAATCAATGTTCCCAATGTACTAACCTGTGCCACTACTATTTTCACATCCATTTCTTTTGATACTACATTTCCTAACCTAACTGCCCTTTCTAACATATAAGAATTCCTCTAATCAGGAACTAGGTTTTTTTTATCCAGTCTTATAGATTTTACATTATTTATCACAATTTAATGGCTGAAAGGCTTTACAAAAGGTCGAATATTGCACCATCTATTTGGGTTCGCATGTCTGGTTTAACCGAAGAATCACACTAAGTGAGATTCCTATGAATATCCTTACGTAAAGCCAAGTTGTTGATTTGTAAACATGTTTCCTTTCTCTCAGACGTTTCTAATCATCATGGATTGGAGAGGCTGAATGAGCATTTCCAACTGAAGTAAGAGAGATAGAACATGAAATCTTATCTGATGGTATCGGTACCCCATTATGAATAGAATTAGAAAGGAAAAATTGAAAATAGGTAGATTTTTCTGTTGAAATTACCACAGAAAACATTGGCAGCAGAAATGGAATAGCTGCTGAGAGTGTTCTTTCTTTCTAAGGCACACTGTACGTTAAAGCTGAAGCCTGGTAGAACACTGGACGAAGCACCAGAAGACTGTATATGTAATTAAAGAGAGGGCCATAAATTTGAAATTATTTCAGACATTTGGCGGTGGGAATGTAAGTGAATAATGGACAAGGTAAGCTACAACCACTTGTAATGTCCTGCTTCTGCCAGCGTTGAATCGTAGCTGTTTAATACATTTTAAGATATTTCAGATGACGCCCCGCGGTTGTGTGTGGTGGTGGAATTCTGGCGTGCAGCCAATTTGCCGGTGGAGCGGACAAAAGGGATGCTATCTTTGTTTGTTTTGCCTACAGTTAGATATAACGGTAGAGGAAGATTTGCGTGTGCGGCCGCATGAGGACGAGAGAGGGTAGAGGGTTCAAAGAACTCCCTTGTTTGGTGTCCCGATCAGAGAAACAGTGTTCGGCTATTAGATGCCAAGTTTTAACTGTATTTGTAGCTGGTGTTTGTTCTGATTCAGTGCAGAAAAACCACAGTGGTTACATTTTCGTCTGATGTGAGACGTCACATTTTTACACATGTGCCGCGAGAGTTTTTGTTTGATGAAGTAAACCTAAAGTTTTTCGACGCAGGGAACCGTCGCCGTCGTCACCAAATACAAAACTGATAAGTGACAATTCTTTTTTCATATGAACCTTTTCGCCCAATTTTATGCCATATTGAACTTTCATCGAGCTGACGGACAAAATCGAGTCTCATGTTTTCCCTAGTCGGAAATGTTTCAAGCCATGGACATACCCACCGAGGAATAGGGCGGGAGCAGCGCAGCTGACCCCCCCCCCCCCCCCGCCAGAAGAAAAACAAAATTGACGGTCAGGGGGAAAATACCTTACCCTCCCTCCTCCAGTTCAGGATAAGCCCTTGGTAAATAGTAAAAGACTAAAAAGAAAACTGTTTAACGCTGATTGAATAATGATATAGTAGTAAGTATTATATAATTATGATATTGCTGTTACTGAGATACAACTTACACATGCATTAATTACGCAAATAAAATCAGTATTGATGTAATATCCAAGTGCTCCACCGTAGATAAATCTCATACATTATGTGATTTTATGAACATCGTGAGATATTGACAAAGTTATTGAAAAATTTGCTGAGAATCCAAGAATATTAATGTTTACATAAAAAATACCTGTATTGGGGGCTTGTCAGGTGGGAGGATGGTGAAACTTTCATAGTCCTCTTTTTAATATCAAATGAAAACCCTGAGCTGATAATTTATTTGGTACTTGTACTGGCGTACAGGCTAAGGCTTATTTATTTTTAACACTAACACATGGAATCTCAAATCTATAGTCACACAGAGCCTCGCTTTACAAATGCTAACATCTATACTATTATAAGTCTGTAAGCAAGCTGTCTGTGTCTCTTTATTTGAACGGGAGCCGCGTTAAAACTATGACAGTAATTTGGACGGGTTTTCAAATTTTTAGAACTAATGGTGCGAGTCACAATCTGCGAAAATAGCTAATGACTTATATGTACCACGGGAAGGAGAAGCAATTAAAAACCTTTATATTTGGGCTGCCGATCATTATGCACTTCAGACGCGTACTCCTTTCACAAAAATCTGACAAAACTTTGGATTCAGTTTTATTTTTCTTTTAATTTTCTTACTGAGTTCTCTGGACCGCAGTGCTTAAAATAAATGGAATACGCGAATTAAACGTAATAAGCATTTACTTGCATCGCAACAGTTAAGTTACCATGCGAAATCCATTAGATTACTAATGTGGTGGACATATATTATCTGTGGTCTACAGTTAAACGGTTTGTCTCTGGAACAATATGTTGTGATCGCTGTACATTAATAAGCCAATACTTCTTCTTTATGTATAAGAAAATCAGTTTTTTTCTAGAAGAAAGATGTCTGAAAAACGGCTACCATAAATATCAACAGGTAACAATACATTTTTTCCCACAATGACTCCATTTTTTTTTTTTTTTTTTTTTTTTTTTTTGTAACTGCTTTACGTCTCTTTTTAACATCGAGGTCTTTAGAGACGGGAAAGGATGGGGGGCAAGGATGGGGGGCAAGGATGGGGTCAAGGAATGGGAAGGAATTCGGCCATGGCCTTTTGAAGGAAGCATCCCGGCATTTGCCTGGAGTGATTTGGGGAAACCATGGAAAACCCAAATCTGGATGCCCGGACGGGGATTCAAACCGCCGTCCTCCGGAATGCGAGGCGAGAACGCTAACCGTTACACCGCCCTGCTCGGTACAATGACTTGAGCAGAACTTTCTACATTTCTATGTACTTTACTTGATTAATATATATTTTGTGGTTATAAAGTGCCAATATTCGTCAGTAATATCGCCCAAGGAACGTGATTACAAATTTTGGCTGCTCTTCAAACAACGTCCAGTAAAATAAACTTATTTCAATTAAATAAGTTTCCCGGTAACCTTAAACCTTATGTTTTGCCATAACAATCAAGTCTCAGGGCCAGACACTGGGAACCGTAGGAATTGGTCTTTGGACACCATGTTTCTCCCACGCCAGCTATACGTTGCTAGGTCATGTGCACCAAACAATCAAACTAGAAATGTGGTCTACACAGAGGCATTGTAGTTAGCGACCTACCAACTAAGGTAAAGGTAGCATCTTATTTCCCTTAAACATTGTTTCACTTACTTATATAGCAAAAAAAAAAAAAAAAAAAAAAAAAAAAAAAAAAACCCTTTCTAAACAATAACTTCTCATTCTTCGAACAATAATTACAACAAAGAGTTAGTACTGTTAATTTCTCAGGTAGCTTTTCTACTATTTAATTAATTAGATAACATTAAAATATAAATGAAACAATCTCTTGGATATCAGTTTGAAAACCGAACCTAAGGTAATAACTAATACAAAGGAAACTTATCAGAAGACATTTACAACTCATGCCGCTCCACGTTAGTAAGTGGTAATAGAATAAAATCGGTTAAGAATTTTTACACATACCAAAGCACATGCGCGTGAAGCAGCAGACAAATGCTAGTTAATAATAAAACAACAACATTTAAGCACTACCACATTACTAAGTGATCATAAAACAAATTCAATACAAGAGCTTCATACTTGGTTTCAATAAAAGTTTCCCTTAATAACAATCGGGAATTAATTTAAAAAA